>OY754981.1:11283787-11583668 GCA_963576475.1 Molanna angustata
ATACGACTGGGATGTAGACAATTTCAAACCTTACTAAAAATTTACAGTGTTATTTGAACCCTAGTTCAGTTTACCTCAATTTTGAGCTCTATTTCATACAACAGCACCGAATTTAGTTTTATCAAGTTGGTTGTAATGACCACAGAACAGTATGCGCGGCACGGAACGAACACGTGCGCACCACACGATAGTTTTGTCAAACTCTAGCTATTGCACTTTTGACATTTGATATTCTTGATTGCATACAACGTCAATCGATAGTTTTAATTGATTCGATCGGTTTTCAAATGTTTTTCTAATATCTGTTTGTAAAAAGAACCTCTCGGTATTATTTTAAAGGTTCATAGCGACTTCAAAATATCAAGTTGAATCCTAAATTATCATGTTAATTTCAATATCAATTTAAAAAATTCTCAAAACACATAGGTATACTTAAATGATTTAAATAATATTGAAGACCGATTATCAAGGGAAAGTGGGCTGCCTTATAAATTTAGCGCGAAGGGCGCCGAAAACTGAAGATCCGGTCCTGATAGCCGCACGGGCCGTGTTTCCGTTTTAACGGTTAACGGTTCGTTTACGACTTTCAGTGTGTAACGACAAACGAAAGTAGCGGTCGTTATATCAATTAGGGACTGTGCATTATTGTATCCTCAGCTAAATACCGGAACTAGGATAAAGACCTCTGGGCAATGGGAGGGATGGAAGGATAACTTAATCGTAAGGGTGAAAAGATTTTATTGAAACTTGAACAATAAGGATTGTTCATTGATTCAATTAACTATTGAAATTATGTGTACGATATTATTTGAACGAGTTCATAGCAGTGAGTTCGCAAGTCTGTTTACCTATTCAATATCTGTCTCAACCAATTTCTTTAACTTATATTACTGGCTTTTTTCGTTTTGTTTCATGATGAACAAAAGTCTTGAGTTTTCGCATGATTCAAATTCAAATTCATGTCTTGCAAAATATTACATACCCAAGTATTGTTTCTCTTAATGTAAGTACTTAATTCTACCGTCAAAAGCGTATTATATGTACTTTCAGGAAAAAAATATACGAACATACTTTCAGTACATATTCTTTTATTACAAATACCAAAAATTACATTATTATAATTAAGCATTTTAACAAATAAATTGCATTGGTTTGTACCACCAAATTAATTGTTTGAGCAGTATTATGGTTTTTCCATCGATTTTCATATAATATACTAGATGGATTACTCCATGCAATGAGTGAGTCATGGTATATCGCGCGTTTGACGTCTTGGTTGGCAACATATTGCAGTTTTCCATACATTTCAACACTTCCTAGATAACTGTTCTTTAAATTTTAATGAACACAGATTTTTTTCGACAAATAAATCCGAAAACAATTCACATTAGTCGTAATTCTCTATATAAAAACGATGTGGTCTGCCCACCTTGTTGCCTAGTGTATTATATGAAAATCTATAGGTTTTTCTTATAGTTTTACCGTCTTACTTATAAACGTAAACAATCTATAATCTATAGTACCTGGTAATAGAGAGTGATTAACGAAAAAGTTTACTTATAAACCGTGACTATATTTAAAACTCCTTTATTTCATAGACGTCAAATTAGGACGGGTCGAGAGGTTGTTAAAGCTTGACTAACACGTCATACCAAATATTTCAAAATGGCGGATCTTTCACATATAATAAAATATTAAAAAATAAAAAAAATAAAATAAAAAAATAAAAATAAATACATTATAAAACGTATTTTTTACTTTAACATGTTCTGTATTTAAATGAATCTTTATTTGTTATTTACCTAAAAAACTGCGTTTGATATTGGCAGCAAATGGTATTGTGTAATGCATCACATATTACGTATAGATTTAGCTTCCTGCACTTCTTTTCCATATAAAATTAAACTATGCCAAATCTCAAACTCCTCCGTGCGCGCAATTTGCTTAAAAAAAGTCCGCGAGGTTTTTGCTTCACGTAAAGGCAAATATAAATATTATTCATTTTAATAATACTGGAATTATTTTATATTGTAGTATTTATTAATTTAAATAGATCTATATATTGCAATACTTAGTCCAATATATAGTAACATATAAACAATTGTTTCAATTTTTCTTAATATATTTTACACATTTTTTTCTTAAAATGACTAAAATTTCAACCTTCTTTTATGTCCCTCAGAATGCTTTCATATAATTAAAGCCCTATTATACATTACATAATTCTGATGTATAAAAAAGTACCTTTATCATCCATTGAGCCATTCGGACACTTGGACTCGTCAGTTCCAGTTTACAAATACTTACAAACAAGCAGAATCCATGTTAATATGCATATAATATTTCGTCAACATATTTTTTTTTTAATTTTGTCAATGCTGACGGTGTTGAATATGTAGAATTCCATAATAATGGGTATTTTAAATCAAACAAATGATTTGGTCTACATATATATTTTTTCCTGAATCCAGGACGAAAATAAAAATACAAGCGTTAAATACAAGAATAAAATAAATTTTAATTGAAAATAGAAAAAAACTAAAACCATTGAATGCAATAGTTGTTCAATCTACAACTTGTTGGGTCTTCGTCGACGAGATGAACAAATAATAGTTAGGTTATAGATATTGTACAACGTCTATGACAAAACATGTGATAGCCTCAGCGGTGATACTTAAACACCTGCATCGACGTAATTCCCAACATAAACTATAATGCAACTGTTTCGAACAATTCATAATTGCAAAAATGTACCGAATTTTAGTATATAAGAAAAAGCAGAGTTTCTATGTTTACCAGTTGATAAGGGCCTAATAAGCTGAAACGGTCGTCCTGGATTCAGGAAAAAATATATATGTAGACCAAATCATTTGTTTGATTTAAAATACCCATTATTATATTTTTTTTTGTAAAAATGAAAGATCTGGTGCTGTGAAGCCCGACTTACAAAAAAAAAGTTTTCCAATTAACAAACTTGTTTTTAAATGTGTCATAAAGACAACTTCGCAAATGATAATTTATATGCAGTATTTCTATATTATTTGAAGAAATACTCATAAATCTGATATAAATAGAGTCTACGAACAGCGTCAGTTTGTCGTCATTAATAAGTGAGCTTATTTCCATTCTCATTTTACATTTTCTATAACACATTATCCTCTTCTTTTCCAAACGGGGACCTAACCCAATTAGTTGGATTAACAGGCTCAATTATAAAACAAAAGCGTACTTTACATGTTTAATTGTATCTGGCCCCGTCTCGCTCTGACGCACAGCCACCCAAGTCATTCTCTCTCTCCTTCCCGCAGTCCGAGCCACTACGTCCCGGTAGGTACGCTCTAATGTTTAAATTAACAAAATAAGTGGTCATTCTAATTAGCGGGCGAGCGGGACGAGAGACGGCGGTTCACGTGCGCCAGACAGAGACGGACTAGCTGTAAATGAAATAAAACTGAATGCGACGGAGTGAGGGAGGCGGCGGGATAGGAAAAGCCACGCGTCAGAGAGGGACGCGGTTAACGTAATCAGCGAAACGGAAGATTTAGGGGTAGGTATCCACATACTTTGGAACGGAGTCACCCCCCCCCCACCACGCATTTTTGGAGGGAAAAATCTGGCTTGCGGAATATAGCCCACATTGAAACAATAAAATGTTTATCGTCATAATTATTTAGGATTATATCTAAAGTTGTTGTTTTCATTGTGTTTTATTGTTCATATCCGTTATAAGGTGCTTTATTAGCTCGTGAAGATTATCATTAATCCGTACCGTATATATATAAAGTGTTATAATATAAAGGAATATTAAAACGTAGATGGGCGTTGAATCTGTGTTTAAAATATTAAAATATGCCCGTTGAATAATTTAAATTGCTTTCCTTAAGGGTCATTAAAAGCTAACCGTAATGCTTTTTATTGTAATACGTTATATTATTGCGCGTTCTCTTTGAAAATATAAGGTTTAACGATGTTAGAAAATGATTATTATGAGCTTCAAAAAGTTTAAATATCTCGGTGATATTGTGTAGGTACCTACCAACATGAAGGATAATATTAATATGAACCTGTGTATGTCATTCATGACGAAACTTTATTCCTTCAAAATATCTCGAAATTTGTGGAAACTGTAGGTGAAATTTTATATTATCACTTGGTGTTAAATATTGTCGTATAGTTTTTATACGCGAAGCGATAAATTTATTTATGTATTGTATGAAAATATCATTTGGAAATATTTATATACCAGATATTTTGTAGCACTTTTAAATATTAAAATACACTTTATTTAGGATATTAATAAGTATGTCTTAATACGACAGTAAAAAAATATAAAAATCCCTACTTAAACAATGATTTAAACCTTCCAATGCACGCATGTATGTATAATATATACATATTATGTAACTCTAACTTCCCGTTTAACTATTTAAATTCTAAATAATAGTTAATTCTATGATTATTTCAAGTAATTGGTTTTAAAAAATAGAATTCTAAATACTTAGTGGGGAA
Organism: Molanna angustata; assembly: GCA_963576475.1. Classification (NCBI taxonomy): domain Eukaryota; kingdom Metazoa; phylum Arthropoda; class Insecta; order Trichoptera; family Molannidae; genus Molanna; species Molanna angustata. The sequence continues at coordinate 11,288,297 of OY754981.1, forward strand.
CTATTGATATCAATATCACGTATCAATCTATGTAATAAATAAATAAATAATGTCACAGTAAAAAAATATCACTACCTAAACAATAGTTTCAACCTTCCAATGAACTGCACATGTATAGTTAATTCTATAATTATTTCAGATTTAATTGATTTTATGAAAATCAGAATTCTAAATATTTAGTGGGGAAATATTTATTAATATTTTATTTCTTCAATAACCTATTGAATATTGAAGAAATTTTTAATGATATTTAAAAAAACAGATTCCGCTTGAAAATGAAAATAACTATTTTTTCTGTTCTTTCATTTTGTTCAAATTTTTTCATTGAAAATGTACAAAAAAATATAACACGAGAAAAATACTCGTGAATTATTAATAAGAACTTTGTGAGTACCTACCTAATGAAACATTTGAACTTGACTTATTTGTATGGGAAACTCACTGAAAGCCTATAGGTAATATGCTAGTGAGATCCCAGTTATTCTGTAAAACTTTTCTTAAAATAAATTTTAAAAAAGTTGCGAAACATTGGGTAGTTTGCGTTGTGCGCTAATCAAGAAAAGCGTTGACCCCCGTAACTAATAATAATTCTGTTAAAATATCTTACCTACACGTGTCGTGTTGGTAACTCGAGATTCTTGACATAACTCAGTAAGTCTAATACAGAATTGACGCATTTGTCACAAGAAATCATTTCTGGAATTAATCAAAGCGAACATCCCTACATAATTTATGTACGATATGTAACATAAAGGAAAACTTATGTCATATGTACTTTAAAGTTATATGTCACACATTTAACTCGTATGTCACACATTAAAGTTACTCTACAAATGTCACAGAGTTGCTCTGAATATTTTGTGTGGCGTTGCAGAATTATCAATGTGCCTTCGTTAATGTTGGGAAGTTACTAATGAAAACCTATGAGGCCATTTCATGAATCCCGTGCCTAGATAGAGTCAAATTCAGCGACAAGGATAATAATTATACCTAATATAACGTTCATAATGACCATCCCGTATGTACAAGCAGGGATCGTCAACTCAAAAGTCAAATAAATATATTTTAAATAATATATTTTAAAGTAATTTGTTTTATTTTATTGTTACTATCGATGATTAAATCTTTACAATGACAAGGATTTAAATATCGATTGGATTTTTTGTGATTAGTTTAAATTGAGATATTATTATTATGTATTATATTTTATGTAGGTACCGTTAGTAATTTTACCTACCTAGTGAAATAGTTTATTAGAAATTTTTCTTTCTTCCACCAGAGAATCCATCAAATCAACTAATAAAATAAAATGCCTGAAATATAATTAAAAATTAACAGATTTTATACGGAATTGTTTATATTTTAACCAAATAGATTTAGCACCCCTGTATGAATGCGTTACCGCATCCTGGAAGTTAATCCCTGAAACAATATTATATACAGGGTGTTTAAGTAAAATATGTAAATTTTCATCTTGTTTTGCACTCATACAAGTGTAGGTGCTAAGAGTACATACACAATGATTTAATTTAAAGCAATAGGTGCTTATACAAGAACAACTGTAGGTATAACGTAGGGTTGGAAGTAGGATCTCGTTATGAATTTTGACTTATTATCTCTGAGCATTTTCTTCGTTGCCAACGCTGACGTACTTATAAAAAGATGAATAAAAAAGTTATATGACATATTTTTTACAAGATATTAGCACTATTCAGATATCCTTTAAAATCTAATGGGGCCTAAGCGAGTAGATATTAGATGATCAAATTTGCAAAATTTGAAAAGAATATTGAATGATTACTTAAGTTTATAATCGATAAAGTAGAATAAACACGCCGTACATAGCACATAGTACCTACTTACACAGCACACTCACACACATAGATACATTGTGATGAAACTTTCAGAATACAATCTCAGCATGATACTAGTTGATAATCTGCAGTAAAAAAATATATTCGCTATAGGTACATTTATATTTTTGTGAAAAAAATAGTAAAATTACCCACCCAGATACTTGATATACCCCTAAGGCAGTAGCGGAATTGCTTATAAAAGTCGAAAATCTTGGCATGCCCATTCAAGACCTAATAATATTTTGATTGCAACCATACTAAAAAATAAAAATTGAATCGTTTGCAGATACAATGTTTTACAGAGCCATATTATGTAATCATTATTTTGGCATTAGAATGAGCAACGATGACCAATTTTCTTTCAAAGGCACGACCCTGCCCTAAGGGAGTCCTTAAACATATCTATTAATTATATATTTTTGAGTTGGTACTTAAAATGTGCTTGTAAATACAAGATACATATTATTATTTAATATTTCAAAATGAAAGATTGAGACCAATTCATTAATAAATTATATCGTATTTGTATATATCACCCGACATTATATTGAAAAATAGTCTTTGTTATTGTCTTGTTGTTTTCGCACAACCTCCCTTTATCGTCTCACAATTGCCCATATTCCTCTTTAATAAATTTACCTTTCAGACTAAAAGCCCCACTTTGAGATGAGTCGCTTTACGATCGGGGAAAGGCGGGCGAATCGGGTGGCAAAAATATATATACACGGAGAAAATTGTTCGGTCGCAGAGCGAGACGGCACATACACGGTGTATCCGCTACGCGTGTGAGTGGGAAGGCGATATCGGGAGGGTGGTTAATATTTGGTTTGAAAAAGTAACGAAATCGTATGGGATTTGTGTTATGTTGTTATTCTTTTGTCTCGCTTTTATATGGTGACGAAATTTATCGAAATACAATGTCGTCGCAGCCATGGTTTTAACATTTTGTTTGTTTGTCCCTAGCATTCGTTACTCTATTTATATAGCTCAGACATTTTCCACAATTATGGATTCATTTTTATTTTATTTTGGCAAAGTACATATCGAAAATGTGATATATTTTTTTATTTATTTATTTTATTTTATTGAATACAACAGCAAACAAGAAAAATTTATACAAATATACAAAGATAATTTTTATATTGCAATATACAAAGATAATTTTTATATTGCCAGTTATAGTATTCTAAAATATATTACATACAGATTTGTTAACGATTTTGAAAACAGGATTGGAAAGGAGAGTATTAGGGAGGGGAATGGGGGGAAGCATCGACCTAGAAAATCATATCATGATTTATACCTCACGTATCTCAATGTATGAATAATAATAAATTAAAATTAAGTTGTGTTAATGTATAGGTACATATTATGTAGGTATGTTTATATTTATTTATTTATTTATTAAAAATCATTTTTACTCCTCACTAACCCAAGGGGATATAGTGGGGCGTTATGATTTCGCAATTTTTAAGGCTATTTTTTTTATTACAGATTATCAACTAGTATCATGCTGAGATTGTATTCTGAAAGTTTAGTCACAATGTATCTGTGTGTGTGCTATGTACTGTGTGCTGTGTGCTATGTGCTTAAACATGCAGGTATATCTAATACTTGCTTAGACCCCATTAGATTTTGAAGGATATCTGAATAGTGCTTCTCAATTTTTTTTAACTATCAAATATTTCAAAGTGACCAGGAAACTTAATATTTGAAATTTTTGTTTTCAAATTGGTTAAAAGGCTCATCACATTCATAAAATGGCACTGAAGAATTATCAGGTTTTCGTAATAAAATATTTAAATAAAAAAATAATTGAACAAACTCATTTCATGAAAATGCTGAAAATTTTCCATACAAAATTTGAATACTTTATGGAGTGACTCGTTAGTGAGGAGTATAGTGTTGGCCACAACCCACTCGTTTACAAGTATAATAATATCTAAAGTAGGTACAATATAACTTGATAAAGAAGTAAATAAAATGTTCAATACTATAATTAAGTTAAAAGTTAAATTTTAAGTCATCAGTGTATATATATTTATTTTAATATGTGGATTAGGCTACTCTACTAGGCTATGCCTGTCCCAGAGTGGCGCTATATAAATCAGTTCTATTATTTTTTATTCGTCATAGTGTAAGTTAATTTTTATAATGTTTAGTGGTAGGTTGAAGTGAGACAGAGGTGCATGTAAACGACTTAGTGTAGTATGAAATTAATATTGCTTGATGTAAAAGGGGTTAATGCTAATATAATTTTGATTTTTGTCTCTATTGAGATGTTAAATAGTTTGTCAATAAAAATATTATTTTCGTCATTGCAATTTTTTTAACTTCACATCTATCTACGTCATGTTCATTTAATGTCATATATTTTCATTGTTTTCGACGTTGAGATTTTTTTTAACTTCACACCTATCGACGTCATATTTATTTAAAGTCATATATTTTCATTGTTTTCGTCATTGCGATTTTTTTAACTTCACACCTATCGACGTCATATTTATTTAAAGTCATATATTTTCATTGTTTTCGTCATTGCGATTTTTTAACTTCACACCTATCGACGTCATATTTATTTAAAGTCATATATTTTCATTGTTTTCGTCATTGCGATTTTTTTAACTTCACATCTATCTACGTCATATTCATTTAAAGTCATATATTTTCATTGTTTTCGTCATTGCGATTTTTTTAACTTCACACCTATCGACGTCATATTTATTTAAAGTCATATATTTTCATTGTTTTCGTCATTGCGATTTTTTTAACTTCACACCTATCGACGTCATATTTATTTAAAGTCATATATTTTCATTGTTTTCGTCATTGCGATTTTTTTAACTTCACACCTATCGACGTCATATTTATTTAAAGTCATATATTTTCATTGTTTTCGTCATTGTATTAAAAATATATGTGTTCGAGTCTGAGATAAAAATATAATCTTGGTATTGTTCGATCCCAAAATCAAGTGTAGGTATTTCATTGACAATTTGTTGTGAAAAACAAAATAAACGTGGGCGCCATCTGCAATCGATTCCATACAACATACATACAATCGTTGTTAGTTTTCATACAAAAAGAAATAGGTACAAGTTTTATTGTTTGTGTTCATGCAATATTAGGTACATATTCGTGTTCATATAATATTACATATTCCTGTTCAAATAATACCACGAAATATCGAGTTGTTCGGAAAGTAATTTCGTTTTTTTTTGTGAAAATGGAAGACGAAAATTAAACCAATGTGTTTCACGTGATCATGAACAATCGAACTGATCAATATCGATCGTGGTATTTTGCGACAGGCGATAAATTTTTTTTTATTGAAATCGTTCAAAAACCGACATCATCACCTTTTTGAGAATATCGGCTTTCAAATTGCTTGAAGCCGTTTTTTTTATTCCATAATCTCCGGCACTTGATATGATTGTTTGCAACCATTTTCTCCAGTGATGATACGCATCAAAAGTAGATTTTCATCAGCTTCAACTTGCATTCCAGTGCAAATTTAAAATCAATATTGCTGGAACCAGACTCAGCACTGGGTTCTGTCAATACACTTTTTCCATACACATCGCGAAGTTCGTTTGGTGCTATAATAGCATAAAATTAATAACACCTTTTCAATGACGGAAAAGTATAATACGCCGGAAATGTTCCTTTTGACTTTCTATATTAAATTTGATAATGTACTTACCAAACAAATATATTGCGTAGTATAAACAAACTTTTTTTACAAACAAACCATATTATACCAGCCATCGAAATTCGTAATGACAATGTGAGATAAGTGCGTATTAAGTATTATAATGACCAGTGGTCCCCAACCTTTTTGTCGCCGCGGACCGGTCAGCGTTTGATAATTTCACCGCGGCCCACTGAGGGTAGGGGGGGTTTACATTGGGGGGGGGTCCACATTGAATGTAGATTTATTATTTAATAAGGAAATATTATTTTACAGAGGAATATAAAAATTAAAACTAACAGTAAAGAAAAATGTATTAAAAATAAGCAAATAAATTGTGGTTCCTCACCATAAAGAACAAGGTGTTTGGGGAGGGAAATATGCCTAAAAATATTTATTCATATTAAAATATAATATTTTTTATTTTTAAAAGATTAAATAAAAATTACGATTGTGGTAAATAAGTTGTAGTGACAATTACGATTGTGGTAAATAAGTTGTAGTGACAATTACGATTGTGGTAAATAAGTTGTAGTGACAATTACGATTGTGGTAAATAAGTTGTAGTGACAATTACGATTGTGGTAAATAAGTTGTAGTGACAATTACGATTGTGGTAAATAAGTTGTAGTGACAATTACGATTGTGGTAAATAAGTTGTAGTGACAAATAAAAGTAGTAAAGAAAATAGAAAATACAAGATTGTGGGGAAAATTAAGAAAAATACATGATTGTGGGGAAAATTAAGAAAAAAATATATAATAACAATGAAGATAGAGATATTTGACGTTTGAAAATATTTTTTTTTGATTCATGGGTATTTTCTTTATTTTTAAGGCTCAACAGGAAGGTTGAAAGAATGTTTCTTGTTGTTGTCAAGAAAGAGAAAATAATTTCGAGAACAAGACCGCCTTCGGAGTTAAGGAGCGAACAGTTTGACAAAAAATGACTCCGCATTCGGCATGCATATTATGGCAGTGTGGTGTTGTTTAGGTTGTCGGCCCATAGGTTGGGGACCACTTTGATAATGAATATAGGCCGTAATACGGTAGTTATTTAAGAATAATGTAAGAAAAAATTGAGGTCCCGTAAGCAGTATAGGACCTTACATTTTTCTCAAAACTATATTGTAATACGACCGTATGTCCTTGTTACAAGTACATATAGATCCTCATACATTTCCTTAACTAAGCATAAATTTTTGTGCTATAGGTGAACGAAATCGGTCGTAGCTGGATTCGAACTCGCGACCACAGGATTACTAACCCAGCGCGCTAACCGCTCTGCCACCACCCACCTAAATTAAGTCCATTGTTGGATAAAATAAAGAAATGTCTTTCCGAACAACCTGTAGATATGTAATACAATACGATACATTATTTACAATACAATATTTTCCTGCATCACAAGAATAGAACGGCTTTAGATAATCCTCCAATATACCACCGCAAATTTTATACTGTAAAAGTAAGCCCTTCTCAACCAAATTTTATACTGTAAATGTAAGCCATTCTCTACCAAATAAAGATAAATATTATTTAACTATTTAATATAAATGAATTTTACATATTTATATGGGTTTAATCTATAATATTTATTTCAATCGATATAATTTTTATATTGACTGTCAATTGATATTTGTGAGATATAAAAGCTTAAAATTTCAGTAGAGTGAATGGGAATAGTTGGTAGGTATTGTCACGATAAACGTGAAATATAAGGACACATCTAGTTCATGAAAAAAATAGGATTAAAAAACAGAATTACACAAAAATATTTCTTCTTGATTTTACAAATGTAACTCTGGATTTTAAATCAGTATTTTTCACATTTTATTCCGTCAATGTAATATTGTCTAAATTGCTGATGTAGGTTCATACAATATTATGAACAATTCCTTCTTGTCAATTTTCTTCTAGAGTTTCCATCACGAAGTTCGCCTTACATCGGTACGGTTCCGAGCAATCGAACTGATCCGAAGTTGGGCGTTATTGAATCTCCTGAATGGCCTGTTCGTGCATCTCACCGACTCGATATTGATTTAGTCGGCTCCTTGTAGAACTCCCAATGTACTCACCGTAGGACGTACATAAGTTCCCAACTGCTAGGAGCATTTATGGCATTGTGCTTTTGGTATCCATTGTCAGATAGGACCTTCTGTCGGTATGGATTCTGAATGTTTTGATAGCCAACTGTGGCGGGATAGTGAATATCTCCCCCACGGGAGTGGTAAAACATTCAGAGGCGTTTCTCAACTAGATATCGTAAGGGATGCATATTATCGATGGTATTATAAACAATATTGGTTTGATGTTACCCATATATTTACTTGATAGGGTATCGTCTTCAGTAGATACTTCGGGTTAACCACAGTCGTTTCGAAGATAATTGATATTATTCAATTGATTCGATGATCTTCTCAAGATATTAATGTGTCTGCAATGTTAATATAATCATAGTTACAAAATGGTGCAGATGATAGACACATTTTTTCCTACATTCACGACAACAACGTGGCAACAATACTCTTGCTTCTCTCTGTGCGAGAGGCACGCCACCGTCCTGCTTAAAAACTCATATCGCGCCGTGCGCATATTATAACAAAATTTACCATTCATGTTTGCGGTATTTCGCACGTAAAACTTATCAATACCAAGACAGTAAAATTCATTAGGTCAACCAGTGACAAGGAGCAGAGAAATCGATGCTAGAGAGAAGACATGAAGACAACTGGCACAGTAATTCCACATCCTTCAATCTTTCCGTCTCGCTTACAATGTGTTATAAAACATATAGTTAATATACTCTGAAGTCATTCGGTATTTACATATAATAGGTCCTATTTGTGACACATTTTTACTAAACATGACTTTAGTTTTCGTTAAACACATATAAATAACTAAAAATGCGGCGCTGGCTGATTTACTAATGATATTAATAACAATTAAGCACTACAAATAATAACACTCAATTATTATTATTACCATTATACACTTCCTCAAAAGAATTAGCAGATCAATGCGTAAATTGTAATTTATTTAAAAGAGCAAAATAAAATGCAACAAACTCATCATCAAGCTTTCAATTGGGAATAGTTCACCCATCCAGATACTTAACATATCAAAGGATTAGGCTCTGAGGAGGTCTCTATACTACCTAACAACCCTACTGATTCCCGAATATTAACGTTTAAAAAATCTTTAACAATTCTACATGTATTCATTATTACCGTTTTAGGTTAAACTATTATTTTACTATTTTTATTATAAATAATTTTGATAGGTACCGATCTATCAAAGTGAATTGAATGATGCTCAAAACAGTCTTTTTGTTATATTTCTCATTGTAAATCATTAGTACCTACCTATTGCTAAAAAGAACTGACAAAGAATTCTGCCAATAAATGAAGGTACATTTTAATAAATATAATAAAAACGTTTTTTTAAGCCAATACCTATTGTTTGTTACATTATAATAATCTAACTGACTGACTTATGTAGGCACATTTATTAAGTTGTTCATTCTTAAAAATAATCGTATTCAGTTGAAAAAAATATTCACTACCTTCTATTGGGAATAATATATATTAAATTTTTTAACAGATTTTTAATTATCTCAATAGAGACGAAGTTGGAATATTTATTGTAGGAGAACCGGGAAATCAAGGCACCTACAGGGCTTACGACCTGTCATCGGCTGGTTTACGTGATCACTTTATGCGCTTGCGCAACGTTCACCAATTATGCCTTTTTAATGAGATCCCTATCAATTCAATTTTGAAAGTTCTATATATTGTAATACTGAAATTCTTTTCGCTTGAAAATAAGGAATTTTTACTACAGCCATCTATGGGTGAAATTATGAACAACAATCTTATTATTTTTATTTATTTTGTTGGAACGCCATCTATTGAGAGAATTGGTTTTTTGTAAATAATGAAAGCTACAATAATTCTTATATCTGAGGTGACAATGCATTTTTCGCATAGAAGTCACCCCTGAATTGCGCCAGACTTATAAGGTCATTTTTGTCTTATTTACCTACTTGTACCAATGTGTAAGTAATCGAATATTTTTTATTATTGCATATGCTCAAACATTGGATTTTTTTCCCTGTCGGGAGTCAAAGATATTTTCTTTGACTCAAATATCTTTGACTCCCGACAGGGAAAAAAATCCAATGTTTGCGCATATGCAATAATAAAAAATATTCGATTATTAAATTTTGCTTCTGTATCTTGTTATTTGATGATGTATTTGAAGCAAATAAGTTCATATATTATGTTTTATGAAACATATTTTTTTCTAGATCTGCTAGCGATATCAACTTGAAATAAAATAACATTCCAGTCTTAATAAGATTCCAGATGACTTCATACTTTACGAATAGACATGCAAATATTTAGGATAATTTATATTATCAACGGCATAAAACTAACATTACATACAAAGTATAAATAGTGTTGAAATATTTAGCCGGCACTGGAAAAGATATAACCTTTTAGTTGTCCGACTGAATATATGAAATATATATGTATGTATGAAAATGTGTGAACGCAGAGGATTTTCCTTGGACTTTTATTGAGATATGAAAAATGTGTTCTGAAACTTTATGAAGCTTCGAAATTCATTGTACGGCGGGGGTGTCATTACGATATCCATTTTGACGTGGAATAATTCCGTTACTATTGGAAGTTTGCGAATAAAAATTCTGGATTAATACGGGAGTCGCGGGGCGGGACGGGACGGTCGTCGGAATAAAAATGGGGTCTTACAACTTTAGGAAACGGATGCAAAGTGCCGTAATGTGAATTGATTTGACTAAATTTTTAATTTAACTTTCAAAATTATTTCCCCGCCCATTTCGACAAAAACATTCACTCGCCGAATGGAAATAATTGTACCTACCATTATATTCGCGGACTTGGACGATCATTAGGACTGTTTTTTTTATCGAAATTTTTCTTTCGATAAAATATTGAATGCTTTTTTCGAGCTCAAGTTGAATCGTAAAATTTGTTCATTGTTAAACCAAAATGATTTTGTTTCCGTAGTAAATGTTGAAATATTATATTCTTGTTCATTAATGTTTTAAGAAACCATGACTTTATTTCTTTAACTTATATAAGTAGACAGTAGATAAATATTTTTTACCTCGTATAAGCTCACACAGACCAGCTGTGCCTTTGAGTCATTTTTGATTATAATTTAATTTTGATTTTTGGTTAGTTTTTGTAAATAGTTTACTTTATTGTATACTTTTTATGTGGTAATACTGCAATACTCTTTCTCTAACATCTTGAAATGACGGACGGCAAAAACCATTGAGGTCCCTCTAGAGACAGTTATATGGACCAGGGGCCTGAGTCAAATTGAAAACGCTGTTCGTTTTCGCCATGCGTTATTTTTTTGTATGGGATTTGATGTTTGTTGTCCGTTGTTTTAGAAAATATTTCTACAACAAACGTCAAATCCCATACAAAAAAAAATGCTTTTGGCGATAACGAACAGCGTTTTCAATTTGACTCAGGGGGCAGATGAAAAAATCTTTGTAGTGATGTGGGCTATAGCAGCTACCAATAGATGAAGAGACTGGCGGACAACAGAAATATGTGAAGAGAGGCAGGGGCGTGCCTAGAATCTTCGGACTAGGCAAACCCTGAAAGAAAATTGGGAAATGTCGAAAATTTACTTTTTTTAGCATCGTTGTTCATTTGAGTGGCCATGAAATTATTTTAAAATCAAATGTCATAATAATGTTTGCATTTGTGACCCTGTCGAGCATCGAATCTACATACAGTTCAATTTTGAATCGTGTAGTAGGTACAGACAAAATATATTAGGTCTAGAATTTCTTAATATACTGTTCATAGTCAAGCCAAGATTTTCCGCTTGCATAAGCAATTCCGCTACTGGAGAGTGGGAGTGATTGGTGCAAACCCATCCTAGACTAATAATAATGACAATAAAATGTTTTTTTATTTTAATTTACAAAAAAAATTAATATGTCCTTGTTAAACAAGTACATATACATCTTTCTACGTTCCCTAAAATAAACATAAATGCTTGTGCTATATGTAGGTGAACGAAATCGGTCGAGGCAGGATTCGAACTCGCGACATCTCAGATGTTCATCTCAGAGTTATTCTACTTCTTCTTTATATGGTTAAATAACGTAAATATTTGTAGAAAAACAAATAATGAATTAAAAATTTCCAATTCTCGAATATACGCAAACATTTGATTTTTTCCCTGTCGAGGGTCAAAAATATTTTTGACAAATTTTTAACATCTCAATAGAGACGAGGTTGGAATATTTAAGGAGGATCAGGAACTCAAGGCACCTGCAGGGCTTGCGACCTGTCATCGGCTGGTTTATGTGATCACTTAATGCGCTTGCGCAACGTTTACCAATTATGCCTTATTATTGAGTTCCCTTATTAATATAATTTTAAAAGTTCTATATATTTTAATAATGAGAAAATGATTGTATGAAAATAAGCTGTTTTTACCATCGCCATCTATGAACCAGATTACGGAACAGATGGAGTAACAAAACTGCATTTTTTCTTTGTTTGAACTCGCGAACTCGCAATCAAATAGTTTTTGTTATTCACGCGACATAAAATCGAGCGTATTAAACTTTAATTTCGTTCAACGTCAAAAAACTATTATTTTTGTTTTGAAATGGGCAATTCATTGCCAAAATGATCATTGTTTAAGGGTTGGTCGGTCCAGAGAGCCTATATAAAAATTGTGTCGGTCAGCTAATAACAAATCCGTTTATTGTTTTCCTATTTTCTCTTTTACAGCTTTACATTTTCATACAACGCGATACAATAAACACAATAAAAAGAAAAAAGCGATATTTGAAATGAAGAATAAATATGTATTCATGTACACATTTATTTTTATTGCCAGAAGAAACTTGTATCTACAATATAGTTCAGGATAATATTATGATATTATTTTTATCGCAAGGATACGAAACGAAAGACATTTTTATATAATTATAATTATATCACTCAACTTTGCTTGATTTTCTTTATTTCATAACTATGTACTTAAAATGTCCAGTTTTTTATCAAGTACATAATTTTAATAAAGGTCAACAATTTTATTTTTTCAATAGTAAGTATTTTATTTAAAGATATCGAAGTTTTTAATTTTTTCGTATCAGGCACCGCTGGGGAAATAAAATATAAAATAAGTAGGTACAGTAAAAATATTCGATTTACATTGACATTGGTACATGCAAGTAAACAAGCCAAAAATGAAATTATAATTCTGGCGCAGCTCAGGGGCGACATCTAAGCGAAAGCATTGTCACCTCATGTATAAGGACTGTTGCTTTCATTGTTTACAAAACAATTTCTCAAAAAATGGCGTTACAAAAAAGTTTCTATATCACTTATTTTCAAACAAACAGATATTCATGATTAAAATATATAGAACTTTCAAAAATTGGATTAATAGGGAACTCAATGCATAAATGCTTGTGCCATAGGTAAGCGAAATCGGTCGAGGCAGAATTCGAACTCTTGACCACTGGATTATTAGCCCAGCGCGTTAACCGCTCTGCCATCGACCCATCTTTGTAACATTATTGTTAACGTTGCGTAAGCACATGAAGTTATCACGTAAACCAGTCGATGACTGGTAGTAAGCCCTGTAGGTGCCTTGAGTTCCTGGTTCTCCTAAAATATTCCAACTTCGTCTCTATTGAGATGTTAAAAAATTATAAAAAATAATAACGATTTAAAAATATATTAAAACACATAATGTATTATGCGAACTATAGAATAATATTAATTTCAAATGAAGCTATTCATTTTCATGTGAATATGTATATGCCTGTGATGAGGAGAGGAATACACATTGCTAGAAGAAAAAAAAAACAATATATAAAAAATATAATAGGTATACTTACATAACTTAAAACAAAAAATATTATTACATCAAGAAATCATAGATTGAATAACAGTGTAACACATGCGCAGCGTCAGATCAATTCAGAGACCTCGTAACTCGTTGGCTGAAGCATATTGGTAGACAAGGATCTGCTTGATACTCTTGGATTTCATGAGATAGACATTTAGAGTTTTTCATCCTGGTTGCCGTTGTCCTGTGTAGATAACGACACAGCAACAAGATGAAGAAAAAAAAATTATTATAACAGAGTACTGCCTCAGAACAGACTATGTGTATCGAGGCAGTAAAATTTCCAAATGTGTGAAAAAAAATAAAAAAAGTAATAAGGTATAGGTAAATCAAATTGTTATTTTGTTCCTTTTTAATTTTTATACTATTGGAAACATATTATTCATTCAAATTGTATTGTGATGTGATGCTTATGACTTTTTGAAGAATTCTCTCTAAAATATAATATAATATAGGTAGATGTGTGTCCTTAAAGAGTAGGTATGAATGAGGTAGAAATGCTGATGCTGTAGCAAATTGGTAGACGTGGAATGGTCCGACAATATCGTGAAGGAAGTCTGGATATTTCAGGATTTCTGGACACGTCCTCCATCTCAGCGCTAGTGGAGACTGGAGACACTTTCTCGCTAGTATATGAAATTACTTGTCGAACAATCTCGCGTTAGGGATGACACATATCAAAACGACATTAAACATGATATCTCTTTGTTCATCATATTATCTGAGCTGTATGGTGCAACAAATAGTAATTTCACCGAAAACCTATGGTTGAGTGCACTTTAAAAAGATCATTTATATAAGTCTAAGATATAGCAATGTCAAAAAACAATTCATTGTAAAATGGGTGTTTTTTTAAATATTTCCTTCTTTATTGAATATATAGGACATATAGGTATGAAAAAGGTAAGCCTGGCACCTGGGAGTGATTGCGTTTACAAGTGCGCATCCGCTTTAAAGGTAAAAATCGCAGATTTTAGTATCATTTGTATGTATATTTGAAAGTCCTTTTTGTGCTCTTATACCATAATAATAATAATAATGAGCACTTCCTTGCACCCTGCGCAAGTGGCGAGTTTATTGCCGTATGGCAATTTCTTCCAACTAACCAGTGTTTACCATCCATCTGATTACAGTGAAACTTGGTGATTTGTTCAACGCACACCCGGGAGATTTTTGAAAAAAATTGTTCGTTCTTCTTTTTTTATATTTCATTGACAGAAAGAACATATTTCACAAATGGACGGATTTTATAGGTACAAATAACATAAAAGCACAAATTATATTGAAATAAATGTTAATATCTGCAATTTTCACCCATAAAGAGGATGCGCACTGATAAACTCAACCACTACCAGGTGCCACTTACATTTTTTCATACCTATATTCGATAAGAAAGAAAACAAAAAAAAACAGCCATTAAAAATGATTGATTGAAAACGTTGCTGTCTCTCAGACTAATATTTTTGAGAAAATAGGAATTAAAAGTTTGAGATCTCAGCCATTATGGAAATTTAACATATTATTTTTTTTAAATATCTCATGATTAATATAAACCAATGATATTCAAACTGGAGATTCGTTAGTGATGTAAAAAATTCACTTAATTTAAAAATTGAACATAAATGTGCAGTGAGTGCATTGTGCACTTAACCATCGATATTCTATGACCGAATTTTGAGCGGAAGATGAGTGAAAGATTTTTTTCTATGCGTCTCAAAAAATGTTATAAAAATAAAATAATCTGTATTATTATTTGTTTGGCAACCCTGTTTGTAAGGAACCTGCGCATCGTAATATATATCGATTTTGTCTCAATATCTGAAACGGTTATTTACTCTGATATAAAACAATATCGCTCTATAAAAATACGTTTCTCAAATCATAACACAGTGTTATTTCTATAACATTTTTCTATCTGCAATACCTACCTACAGATATATACCACTCAAATATAAACTATACTAAACCACTTTTGTTATTTTATTGAGATATTTTTATTTGATCAGGCAATGTTTTCTGTTTCATACATAATAATAATCTTTCAAACAAAAAACGAATTCAAAAAGAATGTATGAAAGATAAAAAATATGGTGTACAGTTCTTTCTGCCTACCTAATGAGGTACATGGCGTGAGGTTGTAGTATGTATGTAGTAATACTATCTTTCATACAATTCGCCTATATGTAAATCCTCCGCAAATTGAAGAATTTCATGATTCCCATCATCAAACCTCTTGTTTTAGTTCAGATGGATCCATCCCAGAAGTAATCCCTTTCTGATGAAAAAGGAATCATCGGATTTGGACGACGCGACGTTGTAAAGAATTATTATTAATTGCAGATGACTTTGCAAATTGAAGAGTTTGATATTTTTTTCTCGTGACTTCCATCATCAGAACTCGATGAAATTCACGTATGTGATCATTTCTGAAGCAATTCCTTCCTATTAAAAAATAAATCATTAAAATCGGGCAATGTTGTAGAGAGTTATTATAGCTTGGGTGCAAATTGAAGAGTTTGATGAATTTATCGTGGATCCCATGATAATATATTGACCATTTAATGATTCGGCGGATATTTTGTGGTAGTTAATATAAACCATTTTTGAAATTATAAATTAGCTATAAACCACTTGTTTTTTGAGTCACTTCGCGACATGTTTCGGAAGCGCTGTCCTTCCATCGACCGGCGTGTCGAGACTAACATGTTGAATTTATAAAAATTTTATTTCAGTTTGTGAGCAGGGGGCAGGTGCAATGCTACACAAACCATATATTTTACATTCACATTAAATGTTACAGAAGAGGACAAATATTTTACAGAAAATAAACACAAAGAAAATGAGAAAAAAAATAACAAATGAATTTATATGAGATATAAAAAAAAAACACTTTGTGTAGAATTATATAATTATCGTCTTTGATCTCACACTTCTGTCCATCTTTGTGACAGTCTCTTATATATACCTAAATAGTAAATCCCATTTCGGAATACGTTAGTATTTAGTCAAATGTTAATTTTTCTTTTCGACGATCAAAATGAGCAACAAAAAGTGATTTTTTTGGTGATAAAAATGAAACATTCATTCAATATGAATTTCGAAATTCGTTAATGGCATCTGAATAAACTATCCATCGATATATTATATTACCTTATAACATTGTTAAGAGTTGTGTCAAAGAGATGTGTGTGAAGATTATATTATAGTCGACAATAGTGTATACGTGACTGTATGTATAATCCGAGGATTTGTGTGTTAGCCCCGCGGCAACACTACATTGCTGGTACGTATTACTCTGTGGGAATGTTGTTTTAATTATCAATACTGTTGATTTTATTACTCGGTCAATTGAGAGTATATTTCAATAGTAAATTGATTCTAATGGAGCGTACAGACGATGCGGTCAAACGATTAAATTGATCAATTTATTACAATATATTGAAAAAAAATACGATATTTTTTCTTCCTTTCAAAACTGATCTACTAGGTAAAAATTATAGTACTTACTTAATTACCAAAATATAAATGTGTCAGAATCACTGTCCTTGTTTGTATGTAATTTTTCAAAATAGTGGAAAAAGTACCATGTTCATAAATTAGTTTCTTTATAGGAATAATATTTCGAATAAAATTAATAAGAAGTACTTAATTACTGTTTTTCTACTCACTAATCGTCACAAATAATAATAAAAACACAGTATAACAAACTTAAGCTTAACCCAAATAAAACAGAACTACTTTGGACAGCAACGCGAAAACGTCATCATTTAATAGACACCTCCCCACTAACCTTCGAAGACTCAGATATTATTCCCAAATCCTGTGTCAAACTTCTCGGAGTCAAAATAGATTCTAATATAAGCTTTACAAATCAAATAAACACAGTTTCGTCTTCTGCTTTCTTTGAATTAAGACGTTTAAAGTCAATCCGAAAGAGTATCCCATCTGAAGCCATGAAATCTTTGGTAAGCGCCTTTGTTGTCTCCCGTTTGAATTACTGTAACGGTATATACATATGCGAATCTACCAAAAAAAGAAATTAATAAAATCCAGTCAGTTTTCAATGCTGCAGCCAGGCTCATCACCAGAGCCTCCAGGTTTTCTCACATCTCTCACCATCTCCGCAATCTCCATTGGCTTAAAGTTCCTGAAAGGATTGAATATAAACTCTGTCTCATGATCTTCAAAGCACTTCATGGTATGGCTCCTACTTACCTTTCCGAACTTTGCATTCCTCTTTCAATTAACGACAGACAATCACCACTTCGTTCTGCATCTTCATCCATGGTTGGAAAATTATTTGAAATAAACAGGGTGCATACCACTAATTTCGGCGATCGTGCGTTTGCTGTGGCAGGACTAAATGCATGGAATAAGATCCCAAATACCCTCAGACAAACTGAAAATATATATGTATACCTTCAGAAAAAATCTCAAAACACACCTTTTTCGCAAATCTTACCAAAGCCATATTGATACATCTTAATCAATTTTCAGCGCCCTTGAGGTGAGATATTCATGAAAACGGCGCTATATAAATCATTTAAATTATTATATTATATATTACTGTAATAACTTAGCGCGGCAGAATATGCTGCACACGAAATGTAATGTTTCTATTGTACCTTGTTGAAAACATCCTAGTATTGTTTATTTAAAAATAAAATAATAAACACTACCTTGCACCCTTCGCAGGTGGTGAGTGCGCCTCTTACTATTTGACAGTTTCTTTCAACTAATCATTGTTTCCAGCCTAGAAAAACATATATTAATAATAATTATTTAGTAGAATTCTACAAAATTTTAAATCAAAGAAAATAACAAATCGTTGTGACTTTTAATTTATTTTTCAATTACTTCGAAACAAAACTGCGTGACATTATCGCGGTGTGTTTAAAAAACAGTGCGCAACGCAACAAAACTACCAATAATGTTTTTTTTTACCCTATGAACTTGTAAAAAAGTAATGTACATATTTATAGAGAACATCTTATCATTTTATATTTGAATTCATGGTTCGATTCGAAATTCAAATTTACGATATTCAAAATCAGAACATATAATAATTATCGCCGATAAAATTTGACGACCCGCACCAAAGAGTGCAAAAGTAAAAGAAGCAACGTTTCCATTTCGTTTGCAAGGGACATGAGCGGATACTGGAACTGGTCGTATGTAAATACGTTATTAGCGTTCAATTCCATCCCAAGAGGGCACGTTAATGGTTCCATACCATATGTGTGGCCATACAAATAATGGTTTGGAACTGTTGAATTTATATGGTCGGAATCTACACACCCAGATATAGGTAGGTACACACATAGATTCCGACCATATAAATTCAACACCGAACGTAATGAGTTTAAGATTGCCTTAATGATATGGCGAATGTAATTATTATTATTCTGAGACCCCCGTTATTCGGGACATGATTTGCAAATACTGACAAACGTTCATTATGTCATTATCTCTGTATATACATTATAATATAGATTCATGAGTGCGCATATTCATGTTTGTTGTACTGAAAAAATCTCTATTTTTGGTCGAGTTCTTCATTCTTGAAGGTCGCGTCCATCTTGGAAAACTGTCTAGGCCTCCCCTCCCCTTCTCCACTCCTCCCGTTCCTGTGCGACTCCCATCCACTGTGGCCCAACAAATCTTTTAATGTCGTCCATCCATCTGTTAGGTGGTCGCTCATGTGGTCTCTTGTCGCCTCTCGGTCTCCACTCCACCAGTCTTTTCATCCATGTATTGTCGGTCATTCTTGATATGTGTCCTGCCCATCTCCACTTCTGCATGGCTATTCTCTCAACCACATCAGACAATCAAACCATCGAAATTGAGAGAAGAATAAATCTCGCATGGGCGGCCTTTGGGAAACTCGATAACACTTTTCATAGCCCCATACCAAATTCCCTGAAGTCAAGGGTGTTTGAACAGCGCGTTCTGCCAGTATTCACTCATGGCATGTAAATAACGACCTTAACCAAATTGTCTGCTAACAAGCTGCGTGTAGCACAAGCAAAAATGGAAAGGATAATGTTGGCCATAAAACTAGAAGACAGGAAGAGGAATAACTGGATACGCAGTCAGACCAAACATATATAATAGCTAATAAAAACATGCTTACAATATACGATAAAATATAACACTTGAAAGGGTAGATAGGGCGAGAAAAATACTAATTTCAAAAGTAGAATGTCGTTTAAAATTTCAAGTATGAATTTTGTTTTAAACGGGATTCAATTTTAAACACTGAATGGACTTTGTGTAGGTGTCACAATGTGTAAAAAGAACCTATACAGGTAGGGCATAGAACGAGAAGATTATGTAGCTACATATCTTGCGGGAAGGTCCAGGATGATAAGCATATTTTTTTCTGCTCAAACATGACACAAAGATATAATGAAGACGACTTGGTTATTGCAAATGACTTGACGACAGCAATGGAACCTATTGGACTGGAATGACCTAATGATCCGGACAAGTAAGGTAACGGAATTCTGCAATTTAAATCCAAAACAATGTATGTACTTTCAAAAAAATAAAAATTGATACAATTTTGTTAGGAGTAGAAGAAATCACTGGTTTATTTCCAAATACGTTGAACACGGTATAATGAAGGTGTATGTAAATTGTAGAATAATTCTGAATGTTCGATCGGTTAATGAGGTTTCCTCACACTCTCAAGGAAAAAGCCAAATTACACAGCGCTGATAAAGCAACCAACCGCTGGTGTTGAGGGGAGGCACATAACACCTCCCCCGCTTCTCTGTCACCAAACTGGAAAGTCATTTGTAAGCAATTTGGAGTCATTAGTCTAAATTATGTGGATCGATGCTCATCATCAGCGTACCACACCACACTAAATGCCACTCTCGCTACAACGTCTTTCTGAAAATGGGGTATTTGAATTTTCCGGTAGGCACACAGACATTTCATGCCTACAATTATTAAGATTTTATTTTGGAAAAAAAACTATCATACATTTTTTATTCAATTTCTGATTCATTTATATGTTCATATAGTTCAATTTTTTTAAGCTATACATAGCTAGAACTGTTCATTTCCAAATTGAATTGTACAACTTTACTGTCCTTAGAAAATCATCGTTAATGAATTCCAAAACGTCATTCGTTCATTTCCGTGATCATCCTGACACTCTCCAATAGTTTTCAGCCATCACAGCCTTGTCGTTTGCAGCTAGGAGGTCCTCTTTATTACAAAAGTCCTCCACTTCTCTACAATCACATGTCACATCCTGCTCGCCTCCCAGCAGTTAATGTTGTTTAAACTTCTTCGTTTAGTAGACCTGTTGGTCTCTAATTCAAAAACTATGCCTCCTGAGATGACAAAGTCCAATTATCCTTCCATCTCTTGGGTGGTCTTCCAGACCAGAAGGGATTTCATTTACTGCTATATACGAAAGTATATCACTGTCCAATGTATTCTTCTGGATCTACTCCACCAAACGATGTCCTATATTCCAACATAGCGAACATGATCTAGGAGATTTTTTCTGTGATTGACCTTAGAACCTTCATTTCCGTCGTCCTGCTATAAACTATTTTTTTGAATTAAACTACTTGTTTAAATGAAATCAGCAATCGCATCAACAGTAATTTCGTCAACCAGCTAATAAACGGTCGTAATCCTTATATTACCTATCTTTCAATTTTTATTCGTAAAAGTCTTATTGTATAGGTACTATGAGAAACCTTTTGGAATATAAATAATTGAAGAAATCAATAACATAATGATTTTTGTAACAAAAATATAAACACAATTTCTTCCAAGATTTGGCGGTGGTGGTGGTTGTTTTTGAACATATAAATATGATTATTAATAACTGTTTTTTCTGCAGTATTTTATTGAAATTTCAAAAATATGTCTATCTCATACGATTTCTCAAATACGCGACATGACCGCTGGATAAACAGTACTTATTTTCCGAAAGGTTATTGAAATTTTTCATTGCTTATTATCGTCGAAACTGCGTGCCATTACAGCATTTTAAATAATTCGATTTATGCTCGAATATCGAGCGGACCTATACAAAAAAATGATACAATCCCCAATCGTTTTCGTCCAAATACACATTATTCGTCCCGTCCGTAAAACACTTCAAAAATAATATTTAAATTGAACAACCCCGCGCCGAATATGTAATGAATTACACCCAGCACGATCTGATAGCGCTTATCCGTATGAAAAACCATTATTTTTCGAACGGTTTTTGCAAAAAAAAAAGAGGAAAAAATGGCTCAACCGATCGTTGAATATTTATCCAAATGATCCGGCTATATGTTTTCGTGTATACTGTATACTTCATCGGCGGCGTTAGCGGTAATCCCATGGAGCGTTTGCTAAAAACCCTTGATATATTACCTTCATCAATTGACGGGTGGGATGGGTTCGAGTCGAAGAGGTATGGGACATGCGCCTCCATGTTGGAGTTTCCCGGCCGTTCAACGACTCCGCTCAGTGTCGAGAGATTGGGCTTTCGAACGCCAATACGGTTTTTATTCTGAAATTGAGTTAATTAAAACGACGCGGCCTATATACGGAGTTCCGATACGATTCACCATTATGAACTAATAAAAACTCTCGAGTATTATTTTTTGGGAATCTAAACCATTCTTGGGATTTGTATGAAATACCTTCTGAATCGACCATTTTCTTCGCGAGGTGTTTATTCGTGTGAAAGGGTCTAGTATAATCTAGAACGAGAAACTATAACTTGTTTAGGATTTCATAATCTTTTTAGACAAGTCATATATGTAACATTCGCTTTTTTTAATACATAATATTATAATTATATTATGTAGTTCAATATTTGTATTTGAATAATATATTTATAAAAGAATATTATAACTTTTGTTTCTAAACCTACTGCAGTAGAATTCTAAAATTATATAATGTAAAAAAAGCAAAACTAATTATTGTTTAAAGTAGGTACTTGTTGAATTTATAAAACCATGTTTTTTTTATAATTGAATTTATATTACCATGTATTTTATATAATTTGTGTTTTTTAATTTTTTATTTCGTTTTAAGTAGGTATCTACTTGTTGAATTTATATAACCATGTATTTTATTTCGTTTTAAGTAGGTACTTGTTAAATTTATATACCTAACTTTTATATAATTTGCGCTTTTCTTATTTCTTATAATTTGTTTTTTGTATAATGTTTGTATTGTTACTTATTGTATGTGTAGTCTGTTGAAAAGCCAAATAAATAAAAATAAAATATTTGGTTTGTAAAGGAATTTTATTTCTTTGTTTCAATGAGGAAAGTTTCTCCTTAAATTTTTTTTCTATTGATCAAACTATTATTTCAATGTTTTCGAATATTTTACTACTTTCATTTAATTAAAGTTATTTTTTGTCTATTTTTAGATTAAATGGCAATTTCAAGTAAAACCATCGTTCTAACAATAGAAATACTTAAAACTTATAGGACTTAAATTCTTTTTTATCATTCACCCAATATTTTGAAAAAAATCTCTTTTTTGTTTTTTTACCAATCATGGATACATTCATATGTTCCTTTTTAAAGATCATTTAGTGATTTTTTTCTGTTGCCCATTATTTAAAGTATTTACATAAACAATTATCATATTCTTAATCGCTGTCCATTCAATACAATATCCATTCCTTTACTTCATTTAAATTTTATAATACCTACTGACTTATCACAATATCTTTTGGGTTATCTAGTTTTCTTGGTATTACACCCCTTTCTTCTCTATTATACGTATCCTCGTTTTGAATCTATGTATAGATTGTCTTCACCTCTATTGTTCACTATACTGACGATGCTCGGAATAGAGCGATACCGGTGAATGATAGTCAGGACAAAATTAAATTCAACGAAAAATTACAAATATTTTTTTCATCAAAATTGCATGTGATTATGGAGTTCTATCATGATGTGACAATTTATAATTTCTGATTGTTTATGTATTGTTTATTTTCTGTTTTATTATTTATCATTCTGTGTCATTTCTATTTACAGTGTCAGCAAATGCTCTTGGTGTCTCACAGCAATCTGACAAGGATGGAAAAAAGAAGCACACCCGACCAACGTTCAGTGGTCAACAGATCTTCGCCTTGGAGAAGACCTTCGAGCAAACCAAATACCTGGCTGGACCAGAAAGAGCGAAATTGGCATATGCTTTAGGAATGACAGAATCACAAGTTAAGGTATGTTATCATTTTCAGTTTATTTTGGGTCGATTCACGGCCAACAAACACTAACAGGAAATAAGTCAAATATTAACTTAAAATGCACCCAATAACAAGTTGCCACATTGTGGAGAATTTTGATATTAATAGCATCACACATCCAGACTGCAAACACAATTAAAAACTGTTTCTCCACCGGGAATCGAACCCGGGACCTTTCGCTCACTTTATCCAAAACCCAAAAAAATGTACCTATCGTAGTTTTTCTTTTTTAATAAATAGTTATAAATGAATGAGTTATGAAAACAAAAAAGGTAAAAGGCACTCCATGGCTATCTTTCAAAAATAAAATGGTTGTCCTGTTTATTTGATCAATGACGAAACATTTGAACCACTCGCGTTAACGAATTGCATTTTACTGTGTATTCACTTTTTTAATCTAGGTACCTAATAATGTAATTATCTTTTAATTTGTATTGTTTGCAAGATTATGTATGTACATAGGTATATTAAGAGTTCGTTTTGATATTATTCAAAAAGTAAAAAAAATAGTGATGTACACAAAGCTATGTTATGTCAAAATACCACATAGTCATAGTCCAATATGGCATTGTTGCATGGGGAGGAGGCGTATAAAACATCCATTTTGCCTCTAGAAATTACACAAAGGTTGTTAATAAAAATTATAAATAAAAAACCATCTGACTACCCAACTTTGAAACTATTTCGTGATTTTCAAGTGCCTTTTTAAATATATTTATAAAAAAATGTGCTATTTCAAATACATAAAGACATTGTAAGGTCGCACCATGCCTTTGTACGTGTGGCGAGTGATAGACAAAATATGGTGGGTACCTACCCTGTTAACATATTATACAAGTTTTGCACAGCACTACTACACGTACAATGGGGTGGTGTGGTTCAACCAACTTGAAACAGATTTGAGACTGGCAACTGAATACACCTAATGAATTCAAAAGAAAAATAAAGAATTAAATGAACTTATTAAATTTGACTGATATGTAAATAAAATTAACTTTTTGTATCGATAATAATTATATTTATATAATATTTTGGATCTTTTATATTTAAATGTGTCCATTACACACGAGTGCTTGCATTCTGGTAAAGGGAAATATGTCTTTTCTTACTGTGCATCTTTTTCTATATTTTTTGATTGTTTTATATGTACCTACCTATTATCAATTTAACTAAAAAAAATAAAAATAATAAATACTGTAGTTATGGAATATTCCATATTTTGACTTCTGTTATCTGGCTAATTGGTATCAACTTAATAATATCCCAACAGAGAGATAAACGAATTATCCGATTATCCAATGAGCTGTCATGAACTATGACACACACAGAGAGATAATAATATAATTAAATTGTGATTTATTAATTCATATTCTAGCGCCTGAATAATTATATTAATTAAGTTAATCTTTTCAATAGTTCAGTTACGCTTTGATTTATGTGTGTATGAGAAACGGGACTATAGCTTACTGAGCTTAATATTAGGTACTATGTAATAGTATACCTACCCATTAGCTAAAATAGTCGTATCCCACACGGAATTGTTATTTAAGAGGACATACATATATACTCAAACATCGGATTTTGAAATAAAATTTCTCAAATATGTTAAATAGTACGCTTATAAAAAAATACCATCAATATTTACAACGTTTCATTATACAATTTTAAAACTTAGCACAGGAATATTATTTTTTACAACATTTTTTAATTATTCTATAACTACATGTTCGTCGCTTTGCACAGAAAAAAAAACTTTTTATTCTTAGAGTCTATATAATCAAAGTGAATTTTCGAGATACTTTTTTCGGGTTTGTTCTGAATTTTTTGATTGTTTACATGAGCCCTATACTGAGTACGAAGGGTTTTGATGTGCAATCATCATCATAATTGGCGCTACAGCCCTGTGTGGGCCCTGGCTTCCTCTGGAATCCTTCTCCAGCCGTTCCTGTCTTCCGTCGCTCTCCTCCTGTATTGCAATTTGATCGCCCTTTATATCGTCTTCTGTGTCATCCAGCCATCTTCTGTGTCATCCAGCCATCTTCTGTGTCATCCAGCCATCTTCTGTGTCATCCAGCCATCTTCTGTGTCATCCAGCCATCTTCTGTGTCATCCAGCCATCTTCTGTGTCATCCAGCCATCTTCTGTGTCATCCAGCCATCTTCTGTGTCATCCAGCCATCTTCTGTGTCATCCAGCCATCTTCTGTGTCATCCAGCCATCTTCTGTGTCATCCAGCCATCTTCTGTGTCATCCAGCCATCTTAGTTTGACCTGTCTCTACTTCTTCTGCCCTCTGGATTAGCGTTAAGATATTCTTAGGGATACGATCATCATTCATCCGGCAGACATGTCCCAACTCCCAACCACTGCAGTCTACGTACTTTCATGACTTTTACATTAGGTTCGTCATATAATGCCTGTAATTCGTGATTATATCGCATCCTCCAATTTCCATTTTCGTATGATTGTAGCTGATTTTACCATTGATTTTATTTCGCTGTGTTAGTGTCCAGTGGTTGCGAGTTCGAATTCTGCCTCGGCCGATTTCGTTAACCTATAACACAAACAATTATGCTTAATTGAGATAATTTAGGAGAATGAATATGTGCCTACTTGAAACAATGATATAATAATAAATTTGGATTATTTTTATAGCGCCGTTTTTGTGATAACCTCACCTCAAGGGCGCTTTGAATATATAAGGGATTTTATTTATTTATTTATTTATTGTTAATACAAAGACATTTTTACATTATGTAGGTTAAGTAAGTAACGCCCCACTAGGCAAAACCTGTTCTGGGGCTGTTACTTTTACACAATAAGGTATACAAATTATTTACATATAGAGGATACAAAATATATAAAGTGCACAAATGTTACAATCAAGTAGTTATAAGAAAATGATTACAAAAGAGTAAGATGTACAGTTTTAGATTAAATAAAGAAATGATTAAGAAGAAAGGAAATATAGGAATAAAGTGAATAAGTCAGATGTTAAGGATGGACAACCCCCTCAGCATAGAGCCTGCCTGAGGAAATCAGCCATTTTTTATATGAATTTTAAAGGAATTGTGATGTGGTGTTTTCTTTATGTCATTGTCTAGTTTATTAAATATACGAGGGGCAATAAAATTAAACTGTCTTTGTCCAAATGAGGTCTTCATAATTGGTACAGTATAGTTAATGTTATTTGCATGTCTAGTATATTCATTCTTAAAAAAATATAATGTTTTAACTGCGGTTTGAACCATAATAATTTGAAAATACAATGAGACACTAATAAACAGACACGCTTATTGATTTATCAGCAGCATTGATGATTATCAACTACGTTATATTGTCTACGAATGTCTAAATTGGGACATTTACAGTCCTGACTGGTTACATAGAGACACAATACATAATATACAACAATAATAATATATAGATATAGTCGTAGACAAGTGATCGCTGTCTGTTTGCTAATAAACGAGAATTATAGCTCGGAACAACTCAATTAAACTAATAGAATGGGGAGGAATAGAGAGAGAAAGAGAAAGGGAAAGAATTAGAGTTAGAGTTAGAGGCTATTGTCACGTTCTATTTAACAAGGAATAAATACAAGTCAACTGCTTTCAAAGCCCTAGTATCAATACAAACTATACGGCCTTAATATCGAAATTGTCGCTATAAGGGTTGAAACATTTCAAATAATAATATTAACGAATCAAATTTGATAGTTTTTTTTTATTTATTTTTTTACATATTCATTATACATATACAATCAAAGACACACAAATCATACACAATAAAAAAACCATACCAGATTGTAAGCACTTCTTATACTTACAGAATTGTTGCTATACAAAATGAAGTGTTAACAAAATGAATACGTATTATTTGTCTGTACTTATTTGAAATGTGAATTTCATTTTTTTATTTTACTTTTGAAATAATTGAACTTAGTTAAAATTTTATTCAAATTGATTGAACCACACCACCACATTTTAAGTGCAGTATTTATTTATTAATGTTTCAAATTGTTTTTTTTTAACACTGACAACGACACTTTATATATCAGTTGAAAAAGACTTTACAAGGCGAAACGGTCGTCCCATTTATAGCAGTTAAATACTGTAGAAGAAAAACAGTTGTTTTTTATTTAACACATGGTTCTGGTTATTTGTTCAATGTGCACAAGAAATAAATTATAGGACATACCTATGTATTATTATAAAACATAATAGGTTTTTTACTAGATTAAATATTTCAATATTTTATTTATTATTTTGCATTTTGTGTCAGCCCTTAATAAAGTGTCAATATGTAGTAAAGAATTTGACAAGAGTGCATACACGGATGAGTTTAAGGGCTGGGCCGTACAGTATCGCATTCACTCTGCGTTATTTATTGCTATAAAGCTTTCTCCCTAATGAGACTATAACCCAATTAGGACGCTCACTTTAAGGGTGACACCCCTATAACTTTTCTCTATATCAATAGTTGACTTAATATACTTGTCAAATTTGAAGTGTGAAAAAACCTATATAGGTATGTCTTTCTAAGCGACTGAATATTTATAAAATTTAAATAACACTTCTATATGGGATAGTGAGTAGTACAATTTTCACAATTTTTTCCTTCCCCTTAGCGCTTTTGTCCCATTTCTATCATATTTTTCACAATTATAATCATATTTTTTATATTTATATCTCATTGGATATAATGTTGTAATTGCATACCTAATTAGAGTTTCCTTTGATGTTTTTTTATGTATGGCGTAGGTATCAGTACCTACTTTAATAATATATACCTACCCATTAACAAAACTACATTCGTAAATTAGTCTTTTACAAAAAAAAGTTTTAACCTACATCCCAATATTGACATGAAATATGTTTTACAACCCAAAAAATAGGAGAATTGGTCTTATAATTTATTTTTTTAATTTTTAACGAGATTGTAAAATGGCAAGAAAAGATTAAATATAAATAATAAAAAAATGTTAAATCTTAAAATATGTAAGTTTAGAACACAAAAGTTATGTATTTTTTTGCTATAAAATTTGATGCGAAATAACTATCATTATTACATCAATCAAATGTCTGCTGGTAATAATATGAAGAGTTCCCGCAAACGTCAAACGCTGTGGGGTTTGATCCGATCATCCGAGCAGGTCTCGGCCATCATCGGCAATCATCGGCCCCATGTATGTTGTAATGATATCTAAAACACTTGCGCCATGTGACTGCAGATTCGACACTGATTAATAGCTACATATAGAATTTAGACAACGCGGTGACATCTAGCGACGAATGGATTAAATCAATGACGTATTTACTAATGCATATTATTTGGGGTCACCACTCTGAATGATTTTGTTCTTTAATCACACTATACTTACATAGGCACCAAATAATTCATTAATCGAATTTACCCATTTTTCCTAATACTTACAAGCTTTAATTTTTATTTTCTTGTATGTACCCTGTACTTAGGTATATTTGTCAGACATTACCCAATATTAGACCAAGCGAAATGAAACTAAAATCATTCCTTGTTTTCTAGACTACATACATACTCAGTTTAGGAAAGGAATAAGCAAGAGTTGCTAATGACGATTTAAGGTTATTTTTTACTTTCATCGTTTTTCCACATCACTATACTATCTATCTGTGGCTCTACAACCAGGTCGGGTCTTAGACTCCTGTAGAGCCCGTGTAACAACTCTAATAATTTTCTAGTATGCATTAATAATGATGCAATTCGCAAGACAAAACAATTGACCACAGACATGCTATTTTCGTAGTTCAAAATTTTTAAAACCACATTAAAAAACAAAATTAAATTTTTAATTACAAAATATATATTTACTAAAAAACTCATTTTTTATTTTATTTTATTTAGAAACACAGCAGCTTATTTTATACAATGGCAATATTTTGTTTACAATTTCAAATAAAAAATCTATTATAGTGTTTCACTTAATTACTAAATCATAATACCATTCCATTAAAACAAAGAAGAGATATATATGTTTATATACACAAATTTAAAACGTGAAGACGTTCAAAAAGAAGGAAATAGTATATGGTTAAAAAAAGAAACTGGGTCGGACTAGAAGGAAGAAACAGGACAAATTATAATTATAATTTTCTTTTGTCCTTCAAACTATATTTGACCTGAAATAAAATTTTATCGAAATATTTTATTGGTTTGAGTAGGTAATAATAATAATAATAATAATAAAATATAGACATACTAAAGTTACCCCCATACGTAATCACCAACATACAAAAAACTACAATTATCAACACATGCACAATAGTCAGAAAATTTCTACAGGTACCACTTTAAACAACTACACACAACCACACAGACACACAACCACACAGACACACAAACACATAGCCTCACAACTTGAGTACGCTCCGTTGTGAAGGAAACTACCGAACCATAACCGAGATCTATCTCCAATAATAATAAATACTTCCTTGCACCCTGCGCAACTGGCGAGTTTATTGCCGTATGGCAATTTCTTCCAACTAACCAGTGTTTCCAGCCCAGAGAAGCAATGTTTGCGTGAGAAACGAATTTAAATCAATTTCTCCTCTGCTGGGAATCGAACCCAGGACGCCCGCACAGAAACCGAACGGCTTACCAACTGTGCCACGGCGGTCGGTAGGTACTGTAGTATTGGTGAATGCGAAATTTTGCTACGAGTTAGGGTCGCGAAATTTATCATTACAAAACGAATTACGAAATTATTCAAAGTCATCTGAAAACAAGTTTTGGGGCGAATAAATAAAAATTAATTTTGTTTTATGTTTAGAGATGAGAAAAAATGACCAAAGGTGAAGAAAAGACTCGTCAGAAAGGTCTTGTATAATCAGTTGTAGTCGTGTCTTGAATCGATATAATATGTAAAATGATTTTCAAAAATATGCAGATATAATATAATTACATTAAACCTGTAATAACAAAAAACTTTTAGGTTTTGTCATATACGATGATCTATATATTTTATCAAGAATAAAATACGCAATTTCAAGAAAAAGGAGTGAGTGATCTTTTTTAATAAATCGTTTCCAAAAACTTTGGTCACTTTCTGATACCTTACAGTCTTACACTCTAAGTGTCGATATTCGGTCCACGAGCGTGAATCTTGTGTTCAGACTCGTTGATTGTTATTTTGTATTATGGTGTCGAAATTGATAATTAATCTTTAATGGGCCAGTCTTGCTGCTTTGTATTTTTTCTTTGTTGTTCATTCTAGCATTCTGTGAAGGGATCGATTACAGCCCTCATATTATGCGGATCGGATGTATGTAGCGAATTTCAGACAAGACCAATAACCGATCTTGCCCATCACTAAAATTAACATCCAGCCGTAATGACTAAGGGCGCTGAGTTTTAATCAGTCGCGAATTACAAAACTATTTTCAAAATAACTATGATTAAGCGTTTAATTACGCGAACAGCATTTATGTACTTGGATATAAAACAATTTTGTAACTCAATTATGACCCCAACTAGAAGCGTACATGACGTTTAAATTGAATTCATTTCCATTTGATTTGATACGAAATGGAGACTTACAAACAGTATACTATGGTACCTATAAATGTTGTCCATTAAAGTAATATTTATACCCGTTTGTCTGAAGGGTAAAAGATCAAACATGCTATTAAAGGCGGGGTGGGGTTTTTAAAAATAATAAATCAGAAATTTATATGGATCTTTCAAATAAAACTGATTCATTCGTAAAACATCCGAAAGCTTAGGTATATTATATTTGTTCTTCTACCATCACCACCAATTATGCTCATGGGGATTGATAACGGCTTCTTGCAAATATCTTAAAGAATTCGTACGAAAGTCATATAAAGAGCCCTGAGGACTATAGAATATCTTTCTTCTCTTTAGCCTATTTCCAAACACTCCTGGGCGAAGATTTCCTACATTTGCTTCAATGCCGCTCTATCCTGTGCAGTCTTCTAATAGGCTACTGTAAGAATAGAGCAGAATTGAAATTAATTCGGCTAAAGCTATCAAATTTGATTACAGTAATAATAATTTATAAAGCGACGTTTAGTGATACAAGAACACTCCAATGACGCTATAACATAGTCTACCGAAAGACCAGTTTAAAGACCAGTTCACATTGAAACACCGATGACAGTAAGCCGCCTTATTGACTCTGTCCAATTCTTTTAAAGAGTTGGTACTCTGTGATCCAGATGATCTCAATATATTTTTTTCTTGTTTTCATTTTATTGTAGTTGTAAATATGTTTTTTACTTCGTATTTCATAAATGTAGGTATTAATTTTATAATTACCTATGTAAAATCCCAGTTATGGCGTTTAAGATAAAATTACTAAATACATTATTATCAATGCAATTTTATGATCGTAATACAATCAAATTTATGATCGTAATGCAATCAATTTTTTTAAATAAATAAAGTTAATTTATGATGGATGTAAGAGAAGATATGTATATTATGAAAGATTGGGGTAGATGGGTACCTATACATTTGAGACTCAGACACATTCATACATATTTAGTGATGGAACATTCGTATGGAATTATTATTTAATCCCCTCGCTAAAATGATTCGCTTTTTAGCACGATTGATGCTCTCACATGGGATATATATTTCATCATACAAATAATATTATTTTATTGAAATAAATGGTTTTATACCTAACATTATATTAATGGTAAATCAATTAAATTTTTAAAGCTGTTTTAAAATGGTACCTACAATTATTAATACAACTCTTAAATACAAAAAATGCTTGTACTGGAGAAGACAAAACAAAAACAATAACATACATACCTACTTATTATTACAGTTATCGTTATAACATACTTAAATATATATTTGAAAATTAGAACTAACATTTTTTTTTAATAAAAAATGAATATTTCCTTGTTAAACAAGTACATATACATCTTCCTGCGTTCCCTAAAATAAGCAAATAAATGCTTGTGCTTAGGTGAACGAAATCGGTCGAGGCAGGATTCGAACTCGCGACCACTGGATTACTAGCCCAGCGCGCTAACCGCTCTGCCACCGACCCATCATTGACCATTGACCAAATACTTCTAAATAACTATGTTTCAACTTCAATGTGTCAATGCATGAAAAATAGTTTTAAATATTTTTTAAATAATAAAATACCTATGTATGTAAAAACACAATTCAAAGTAATATAAATAGGTATATGCATTTTTTTTTCATTTGATATTAATCACCTCGCTGGGCCTGTTGAGACTGTTCCAAGGTGGCAAAATTAATTTGCATTATATCACAGAAAAACATATTAAACTATTATTAAATACTCTCAGAATTTACTTTGAGATACATTTATTAAAAAACACAATTTGTTATAACCGCTAGTTGACATAACAAAGTGGTCAAATAGTGATTATAACAAAGTCACTTTTGTTTTTTAAAAACATACATAAATTATAATATTTTTTACACATATGACACCTATTATGAAATAAAAGGCTAATCTTTTGTAAAATGGTTAAGTTTCCGCAGTAAGTTATGTCTTTGCTTCTTATCTATGATTCTATTGGTTTCGTCAAATTTTCCATCAACTATAATTAATTATAATTGTTTAAAATACAGTTTCAATATATTTAATAGCCATGGCATAGTGGCTATTAAATATATGAAATTATTCTTATTTGGTTCTGTACACTTCCAACCGTTAGCAGCACTGGCGTGGCGTATCTTTGCGGATCTGTGACCGGCTAGGTATAGGTGATATTAGGGAACTGGGGGAACGAGGTGGATGGATGCAGGGTGAACTGGGATAAATTGAATTGAATCACTCCCAGGGGGCGCTTCGCTACAAATGAAATACATCTTCAGTTCCTTGCGGTACATACTTTGGGATGCGGTGGGATACGGTTAAGTAGATATGCGCTGCATCATCGAGGGTGGAAAATAATAAGTCTTCATAGAACTAACATAAAAATTATCGATAGGTGATGAAAAAGTTGAGTTTTTTCCTAACCTCGAAGACCCGATATATTCTTTTATGAAATAACACAAGAAATATCAAGGATGGATCTTTCTTCTTGTTAGCTTATTTCCGTCCAGTCATGGACGAATGCTTTCTCCCTTCGACTCCACGTCCTTCTGCCCGGTGCAATCTGTATTCAATACAAGGATGGATTGTTGTAATGCTTAAAATAATACTGGTTTGTCAAAGTATCAGCTTGATAGACTGTACATAATTATTGATGTTCGACACAGCTGCGAAGCTAATTTATAGAGCCACGCGGTTAATAACACATATCCTTACAATCTAGTCCAGGAGAAGTCTCCAAATGATTAGACTATAAGTTATGCTAGGCATTCAAGGTCTCTGCACAATCCGGCTTCACACTATACATAAAAAATTGGTTCAAAAAAGGTGCCGTCAAGCAGTAACGGAATTGCTTAAAGAAGCCGAAAATCTTGGCTTGCCTATGAATATTATATTAAGAAATTCTAGAACTAATATTTTTTTGTCTGTTTTATTGAAACTATACTACAAGATTCAAAATTGAAACGTATGTAGATACATACGATGCTAGACAGGGTCACAAATGTAAATATTATTTTGGCATTTGATTTTAAAATATTTTCATGGTCACTCAAATGAACAGCGATGCCAAAAAACATTCAATTTTTAAGATTTCCCAATTTCCTTTCAGGGTTTGCCTAGTCCGAAGGTTCTAGGCACGCCCCTGCCGTCAAGAAGACATCTTATATGGAGTATCAATTATTTTATAGGAATTGGCTAGGTTCAATACAGCTGTTTATTATGATTGCTATTGATTGCAATCCAGCAGGATTTCCGCGGATTTTCTTAAAAATTGCTGGATCTGCACTGGGTGCAGCAATTTTCAAATTTTAATAAGAACTATATTCTTATAAATATAAGACAACTAGTTGTATTCGTATTATTTATAAGTACCTATATTTTAGTCATTAAAATAGTATGAATAAATCATACCAATCCTTAATTGTATTTGTTTTATCTTGCAAAATTATTATATTGATTCATATTTATGTACAATAAGCATAACAATTAATTCTCCATGATACTGACTATTTTTTTCAATATTGGTTAATGTCCAAAAGTTTTACTTGGATATTCGTATTACAACTTACAAGAAAAACGAAGATTCTATTTAAGAGTTATTATAATCTTGCACAGAATCATTTTGTAATAAAACAACGTAGTATTTTACGCCATAAAATATTTGGAAAATGAATTGATTGCGAATCCGCGGTGTTGAATCCAGCAAGCCGAAAAATATGCTGGATCCAACTG
Organism: Molanna angustata; assembly: GCA_963576475.1. NCBI lineage: Eukaryota > Metazoa > Arthropoda > Insecta > Trichoptera > Molannidae > Molanna > Molanna angustata. Next base: position 11,323,339 of record OY754981.1, read on the forward strand.
GATCGCTGGATGCGAGATCCAGCAATTACAATTCTTAATGATTGCGGTTTCAAAATGCGGACTTTCAAAATGAAATACATATACTACATTTGTAGACACTGAACGGACACTTTCAGTGATCGTGAGAAATAGATTAATCCTCTGATAGAAATCGAATCCATGGCAATGCAAAACGAATTAACCATCGTGTTACAGCGATCGCTATTAATTTATAAGTTGTTCATTAAAAATGTAAGAATTCACAATGAAAGGAGAACAAAATACATGAAGCAGTATTTTTTCGTATCAACATACCTATTATTAAAATGAAACCATTATATAATTATGCCACTTATTTATTTTGTTGACTACGACTAGTTTCGTGCAAAGCACATTTACGAGTAGATTATATACCTATTGGTTTCATTTTAATAATTTTTAATCGAATTCCACCAAAAATATTATCTGTCAATAAATTAAATATACTTAAATATAAATTAACTATAATTAAATATCAAAACAGTCTGTCTAACTTTAGGTACATACAATGGTATTCCAAATTTACAACTAAGTAGGATGTATGTTGAAATATGCGCATTTCACTGAATCTTTAAATCATAAATATGATATATTTATGATTTAAAGATTCAGTGAAATGTGCATATTTGCTCATAATAAAGTTTTCAAGGTAGTTTTAAGGTACACATTGAAATTTAACAGCTAGTAATGTTACGATTATTCACATAATAAGTAGGTTCTTGAAAATATCACAAATACATAATATGTAGAGAAACTTATTTATGTAGTACCTGTCTTCAAATAAAATTCAACAATTCATTATTATAAACCACATACGATTGAAATATGTATGTTTCTTCAAAAACATAAAGTAGGTAGCTTAAGAATGGCGTTGTGGACCTTTCTGAAGATTCGTTCAGTAATAATAAGAAAGAGACATTCTAAGAAAGGAATAAGTTGGGCAATAAACGAAGATATTCCCAGAAACAAAAATCAAGCAGAGAAATGCATAGAAAAAACAGACATACAGTAATTTATTTTACCTGGCTGAACAAGAAAATAAATTAACTATGAACAGTGTTTATTTTATTTTTTGGTGTGTCTCGGACAACAAAACGAAACTAGGCATGTCAAATATATTTATTTACCATCTAGGTATTCAATGAATCGTTTTGACATAAACAAATAAAATTTATAAATTTTATTATATTACTAGCGTACCCGATAGACGTTGTCCTGCCCGATCATTGGCTTGCCTGCTTTTAGCTGGCTCAGCAAACATAAAAATAATCACAAACCACCACGGGATATTTCTTAATGTAGGGTAACCAGCTACAGGTGTGGGTGTGTAAATCCATCTTCCAATTTTTTGCTTTGCCAGTTTTTTCTCTAGTTATTTTATTTTTAAGATTTGTAATTCTATAGATTTGTATGATTTTTAATTTAAGCTGTGTTCTATTTGTTTCATTACTTATTGTCTTGATTTTATTATTTTTAATGTTGTTTTACTTGTTAGTTTTATCAATTTGTAGTACCTTGTGGTAATAATTTTTATAATTATAAAATAATAAAAAACAGTTCACTTATTTACCAAAGAAGAAGCAAAAAGTTCACAGTGTGAACACTTGCCTTTAGATTATTCAAATGTTTTATTTAGTTAAAATAAATCTATGTCACTTTAATAAATTAAAGTAATTGCTTACACCGGAAATCCTGAAAAATGAAATAATATCACTATCAGCTCATTTTGCAGTAAAATAGCAAAAAAAAATGACTATTATTTTGGATTGTGATCAACAGCTGAGTTAGATTGTGGAACATAAATTATAATTCCAAAATATTGAAATTTGTAAATATGGCACTCGAAAAACCAATCTAAGGCGGAGATTTTCGGGCACTTTGTAAAAGTGGCTATATCTCGAAAACTAAGGCACTTTTACTGAGGTCAGATTTGCATATTCTGGCGAGTCATGAGTTGGTATAACAGCCCTTAAAAGGAATACGTTGAATTATGGGACATCCTGTATAATAATGCACATCCGCTCATCTGTCGCCGGTTACCCCACATTATGTGATATGCTGTGATGGTATGCATGAACACTTCAGAAAAATTTGCTCAAGTTTTTTGCTAGAAATAATAAGGTTATATAAATAAAATAATATTCAAATATTATGTATGTTAAGCGTGCGAGCTCAAATCGCATCCGTTTTACTTTAGTACTTCGTTAAGGACAATCTGTCTGAATTAAAATGAGGGGGAAGTATTTACCCCCGTTTGGCGCATACAAATCCTGTTAGCAACCCTCCCAAGAGCGCTACGCTGACATATTCCTTCCCTCAAAGGGGGCGTTGCCGAAACAACCCCTAGACCACTTCAAAATCTTTGTCAGGAGACACTTTGTGCAGTCGAAAAGCACTTCAATGGACCCGTGAACTGGGATCAAAATGGCCTTTCACCGGGCGCCCAAAAGTGGCATTTTAGTTAATCAAATAATGCGTCATAATGAAAAGGGACTAATGGCTTTTATGAGTATTTATATTGGCGCTTTAATACGCCGTTATCATTTTGATATATTCTCCTTTGTGTTTATTCGAAATTAAAACATTTAGGGATATATCATATGATTAAAGTACCGAAACTGATAAAATAATTTAATTAAGTACAAGCGATATAATAAATTGTATGATTAATATAGCGCCGTTTTCGTTAATATTTCAACTCAAGCCCTCTGAAATATTTCAAAGATATTTATTTCAACTCTCCACTGCTATGTTACATATATTGGAGAAATATGTTTTGTTATCTTTTTCGTGTGTATGGCGTATGACAGCCCAAAGTAAATTCAATTGAAATCATATCTATACGAGTGGGTCGTGGCCAATGCTAAACTATTCACTACCAAATCAGTCTACAAAAGAATCCAAATTTTGTATGGAAAATTTTGAGCATTTTCATGAAATTAGTTTAACTATTTTTGATTTGAATATTTTATTATTACAACTCCATAATTCTTCAATGCCATTTTATAAAAGTGATGTGCCTTTTAAGCAATTTGAAAATAAAATATTAAATTTTAAGTTTCCTGAGCTTGGGGTCACTTTGAAATATTTGTCAGTTAGTAAAATTGAATCAGATATCCTTAAAAATGTAATAGGTTTTAAGCGAGTATTAGATGTACAAAACTGCAAAATATTAAATGAATAGAATGAGTACTTTACGCTTTAATCGATAAAGTAGAATAATCACGCCGTACATTACAAATAGTACACAGCACACCACACACAGATACAATGTGATGAAACTTTCAGGATAAAATCTCAGCATGATCGCTACTAGTTGATAATCTGCAATAAAAAAATTAACCTTAAAAATTGCGAATTCATCTCATTGGCGTAGTGAGGTGTATAAACTGATCATAATTACCTATTTTCAAAATTCTCAAATAACAAATATATTTTTGTAAGAAAAAGTATTCAATAAAAATGGAGTTCATAAAAATGCATTCAGAGATTATCAAATTATGAAGAAGAAAATAATTTTAAAGCTATTTTAAGTATTGGAGAAAAACATTTTAGTAACATAGTAGACAAAATAATAACGAAATGAAAGTTAAAAAAATAATGAAAATAATTATGCAGAAATACCTATTTTATTCATAAAATCATAGATACGACAATTTAGAATGATAACAAAGAAAAATCTCACCGGGCAACGCCTGTTTGTGGGTATTACAAAAATGATTTATAAAAAAATGTTTTTCTATGTACTTACAGTAAAATATTACAGTAAAATAATCATACTTTTGAAAGTATATAATTTTGTTAATATGCACAGCATTTTGATAGCAGTTAATACCCATATTGTATGTGTTATTAAATTAATTACCTTTTAATCTTTCCTAAGTTAGGTTCATATTACCACATCGAATTATTTTATGAAAATTTAGACAGTGAAATTAGCATATTTTGTTGGCAATCAATTTGAACCCTGTCGGTGAGGAGTGGCAGCGCTAAATACCCCACAGTCCCCATTAAAAATACATCCCGTTGACAAAATACACAACAATGGTTGAAAGAATTAATATCGTTTTCATAAAGACCCCTCGTCCTATATATAATAATATATAGGATGTCGATGTAAGTAACATACGGCGCCCAAACTGACTGCATTATGAAGTTGCAAATTCAAAGCGTAAAAATATTATAATAATAAAAGGGAATTAATCATATTTTAACAAATAACTTGGCTGATGTCACAGATTTTTTGGATTCGCGTTTGCTACCCTTCAACAGTGGCGTAACACTACTCAATTTTTAGTATTTTGCTACTCGTGAATCTAATGAGAAACGAAAGGAACATAATAATAGTAACACTCTCAAATTCATTTGAAAATAATAATGGAAAAAGGCTTTGTTAAGTCTCACCTAACGTCAAATAAATATTTCACAATCACAAAATATTTTCTAAGGTGGTGATGAAAGTCAGAAAATCGTAAATTTATTTTCATATTTTAGTAGGTACCATATATTTTTCAATCACAAAATTTTGTGCAAAGATGGCAATAAATGACAGAAAATCATAAATTTACCATACCATATACCATCACGCCATTTCCCTAATTGGGGTAGGCAGAGAGAACTGAACATAAATTTACGACCAAATAAAACCATATATTTTAAATTCTACTCGCTCTTTTGAGTCCTACGTGTTTTTTTTTCGAATATTAGATAAATTTTGGTTAATTGATGCAACATTGATTATTTTTTTTTTCATTTTAATACTCTCTTTTTCTCATTTTTTGTGTAACTGCTTTTGTATTAATTAGGCAATGTATGTTTGTTAATTCAAGGAAACAATCTTGGCGTATGTATAAAATAACTTACATATATATATAAATAAGATTATAATGCAGTATGTTTTCCCAAATAAATAAAATAAACTTACAAAGAAACTAAAGATGCTACAAATGCTACAAATTCTACAAATGCTACAAATTTCAATATAAGATAAACAAGTATAAACAAATATTTGCAATAGCAACTATAACTCCTTGGGGTCCTTGCTTCGAAACGTAAAGTTATTTTTTTAACATGGCTACTTCAGAAGAAGCAGCTAAAAGCTGGTTGTTTCCGAAGAAGCGCACTATATTTGTAGCTAGGGAGCATTAGCGAAGGTTTGCAATCTGCTCAGGAAAATATCGATTCGGGTTTTAAAAAAACCCGGGTTAAAAGAAGGTGGAACACAAAATTCAGAAGATGCTTGATGATTAAGTTATATAAAACATTGATCTCTAATAATTCACTGGATTTGTTTGAGAAATCATTATCTTTTTTGTCTCTTTCATTCGATTTTATCATAATGTTCTTATGTTTGTTTAAAAAATAGGCGGTATTACTTGATGTGGAAGTATCTATCTACTCTTATAAATATGCCAGTAGGTAAAGCATTTTTTTTTTGTAAAAAAATCTATTACAGAGATAAAATAAATATGCATTTGTTACGCCACTGGCATGTTCCAGTCGGTAACCCTCTATTTGTCAAAAGTTTACACGGCGCATATAACATACGTAGGGGTGTCCCGTTTCGTCCTAACCGCGCAGAACCGCCTTTTTATTTCAACTTTTTGACGTCGACAATAATGGCGATTGTGTGTGTCGATAGTGCGGTCAAACTTGTTTGGCCGCCATCAAACTGTCGTTTCTCTTCGTATAACGGACACGCCCATCCACCGATATTATGTTGTGCCGGTAAATGCGATTGCGACTCTTGCACATCCCTATTACTTTTTATTGACTGTGGACGACTAGATGACTTTTTTATAAAGACTGAGTTTTAATATCGAAAGTAATTAAACTCCCTTAGTTTGGGATTTTTTTCAAAGTTGGGTATAGGTACCTAAATTGATTTCAATAGAACAATTACATAAATACATCACGAAATTTCTGTGAGGCACCGGCGAAGAATAGTGCTTCCACTCTACACTTTTCAAAGTTGGGTATAAATTGATTTCAATCGAACAATTATATAAATACATCAAAACATTGCTGTAAAGCACCGGCGAACAATAGTGCTTCCATTATCATAATTTTCTGGTGTCCCGTAAGAGCCGGGTAACCGAAAACACAACAGGTAAATACTAAACAAGTACATGAATGAGGTTCACATTTTGGGCGTCCCCTTTTTAGGTGAGACGAGACTATTGTGTGGGCATTCGTGCATGTGCCGTGCTTCATTTTATAAGGTAATGCACACCCGTTCACCTGTCGCTGGTTACCCCTCATTACGGGATGTACCGTGATGGTACGTATTTATTTTTTATTATTCTCCGTCTTTTTTAAGTAACTATTTCTTGAGCAACACCGATAATAAAAGTACCTATCAAACTTAACTAAAGGAATAGCTTACTTACTTACTTCCGATGGCCATACAACTCCAGTAGAGCTATAGCCTCCTGAACATTAGCTTTCCAAGCCTTCCTGTCAGATGCAGTGGACTCCCAATCATCACAAGCATTCAGCACGTTCAGATCTCGGGTAACATTGTCCATCAATCTCTGCCTTGGTCTTCCCACGGGTCTCTTGCCCACAGGGTTATTTTGCAGGATACGTTTTGTAGCTCTTTCAATTTTTTTTCCCTTTTTATTTTTTAGCTATATTTTATTTATTTATTTAATTTATTAGCAGGTTGTGGCAACACTAAACATTCCACATTATGTTAACCTACTTATTTAAATGTACATAGTTATCATTTGATAAATTTTGAATACATATATATGATGATGTAGAAAGCAGTGTCGGTAGGTATTGTGTTTTAATCACCACCAAACTAGGTAAAGCTTGTGGCATAATGGCTATTTTATTTTCATACATAAATATAAAACATTCAAAACGTTAATTTAATATTAACCTAATACATACGAAAATACTTTATAAATATAATATACATGAATATATAAAAAAAATAATCCCATTTTTCCGTAGGTAATTTAAATCTCATGAGAGATTTCACACTGCAGTGTTTGAAATAATAATATATGTAATAGTTAAAATTAAAGTTAAATTTATTCCTTCCAGTTCATTTCCCAATTCCCAGCTTCCTAGTTTCCTATACATATCCCTAAATGTATTCCTCTAACGCTTTCATTTTATTGATGTTCTCTTCCGAATAAAATAATATAAATATTTTAATATACTTTTAGAAAAATGTTATAATTGGCTTATTTTGTATTCAATTGTATAACTACATATGTACTTATATTATGTATTTTGTGAAAAAAAAGCTGTTGTTTCCAAATGAAATCAAATTAAAATGGAATGTCTCATTATAAATGCATAATAATATTAATCTATTAAAATAAGTACCAGGCCTTTTAAAAGTTGTATTAATAAAGAAGGTTAATTTATCACTTTGATTTTGTTAATGGCACATCTTGATTAAAACATTTTTATCTTAATCAAATCAAAATAATAACTATGTCTGTAAATTCTATCCTTATTTTATTGACTAAGTATAGGTTGTCATGTTGAAATATGAAGACCGTATCTAAATAACATTTTAATAGATTTTCGTATACCGCCTTTAGTAAAAAAAATATCTAAAATAAGACGTATAATAGATAAAGCCGCGACATTCTATTATTCTCCAACGGAAATGTACGTCCGATTATCAGATTATATATGAAGAAGCCGCTACTAAATCCCATAAGAAAACCTCCGAATATGTAGTCTAGCAACGCGGCACCTAGCAAAGGAGAATATCCTAAATTCAACGGCGACAAAACGGCGAGGAATTATAACGTCGTTCATTTTTACGCGGGGCTTCAATTTTATTTGCGGCTTTTCCCGCAGATTGATAAAGCTTATGTATGGGATTTAAGGAAATGGTTTCTAACAATCCTACCCTGTCTACGGGAGACATCTGTCGTTATAATTGAGGGATTACCGAGGTAATTGAATGGAGCGAGCGGTATTCACCGCTAGTCGGAGAGGGATGGCGCCACGCGAAAAGTCCCCAGTCAGACAGGGACAGAAACTCGTGTCAATTTCAAATTTTGTTGGGAAGACGCATGAATAAAGAGAGCCGAGGACAACGTGTCCTTTTAAAGATTCATTCCGTCGGAGAGGGACGGAGCTAGCGCGGCTCTTTTTTTTGATAACATTTTCCAGTACATGAATGGTTCCATCATCGCTGTGATCCGTTTGCATCTGTGATGGCGGGATTTTTTTGAATTTGGAATAATAGAACGGCGGCTTTAAAACTCGATGAAAATGGAGGGAAATTGAATTATAGCGGGAAAATTGCATTTCTGTCGATGCATCAGTATTCAATTATTTATTCATGAATTTATTTTATTTGTACCTACCTCAACAATTACATCGTCCGGACATGTTTTAATTCAAATAGATCCATTTTACAATTAACATTGTTATTCATTTTACGATGAAAGATCTATTTTAAATACATTATAATTCTATGATTTTAAAATTATTTAATTTAAAAAAAATATGAAATACTTTTAATAAGTTTTGTGCGCAATGTCAAATGGTATTTATTGTGTCTTTTTAGGTTATATTTTCATCTAAAGACAACAATTGGGCAGTAAATAATGCTCTATTATCTTTTATTGGAAACTTTTGAATGAAATATTACTAAATTAACCTCTTTGTGAATATTGTCATTAGATATTATAATCTCAATTGTCAACTGACATAACAGAAACCACAGAAAAAATAATAGTAATCTTACCACATATAAAATAGAAGTCGACAGATACTATAACATTGTCAGAGCGTTTTTCACCCGACGATATTACGGAACTTTTGGAACGTACACTCGACCTTCAATCTGAACGCGACAGATTGTCTTTGGTACGTCTGTTTTCGGTCATTCTGAACGCACTCCTGGCTGCTGTATGAAATCTATATAGTTCTGTTGCAGGTCATCCTTCGTTCCAGCGACGAGCGTTGCATCATCTGCGTGGCATTTAACATTCACGAGATTATTACCCATTCTGTATACTACATCCACAGAAACCACATAATCTATAGCTAAAACCTTGTCCATTATTAAATTAAACAGGAAAGGGTTCAAACTCTCTGCCAGTTTTATTCCTGTTGTAGCTGATATTTCTTTATTCAATTTTCCATCTACTTTTATGCTTCTTTTTAGATCGGTGTTGACATTTTCGATTGCCTTTATTGTAAATGGTGGTAGATAGGTACCTACAGCTTTCTCTATCAAAATAATGTTTAATAAAATAAAATTTAATTTAATTTAAAATAAAATTTAATGTTTATTAGCATCTTTGTTCATTTGAGTGGCCATGAAAATATTTTAAAATCAAATGCCAAAATAATATTTACATTTGTGGTCCTGTCATGCATCGTATCTACATACGGTTCAATTTTCAATCTCGTGTCATAATTTCAGCAAAACAGACAAAAAATATTATGTCTAGAATTTCTTAATAATTATAATTTCTTATTTGGTACATAAAGTATTCACTATCATCAATATTATAATGAATACTTTATGTACCAAATTGTATAATTTTTGGTATGTCCAATACTATATTAATATGACAACTAACCCTTTCCTCCTCTCCTACCTTTCTTCATGTCCCACCCTCGCTTCATAAAATACACACACACACACACACACACACACACACACACACACACACTCACACACATACACACACACACATACACACACATCACAATTGTACACTTACACCACACTTTTGTCTTTGACTTTGTACTGAATTGTCTTTATTATGTATATTAATCTGTGGAACAATGTAATTGGCTTACTTTCCTGATTATTATTTTTTTTATTATGTAAAATATGTAACAGCTGTTTTGTTTCCCAAAATAAAATAAATAAATAAATAGGCAAGTCAAGATTTTCGATTTCTATGAGCAATTCCGCTACTGCTTTCATAGCGACTTTTTCGAATGCTTTGGTCACAAAACATAAGTACCTACATGTAATAATAATAATAATGATGATGAACACTTCCTTGCACCCTACGGAAGTGGCGAGTTTATTGCCGTTTGGCAATTTCTTCCAACTAACCAGTGTTTACATGTACTGGGTTGTTATATTCGATTGACTTTACTTTCATAATACAGCATCTGTAGTTTGATTGCCTGAAGGTAATAATTAAAATTTTAGGTAGGTACTATTTTGCGTATCAAATTATATTTATGAGATTCGATTCTTGAAGCAGAAATGAGAATAATGCTTTTTGTATCTCATTTTTTTTAATAAATTACATATTTTTTTATGTCTCTTGCTCCTTTAGCCACGATATTCAGTTAAGTTTTAAGAAATTTAAGGCTCTAAATAAATAAAAAAAATTGCCTGTCCCTTAGACTGTGAAGACTGTCCATTAGACTGGGTGCAAAAAACTGTAAATAATGTTATTAGGTAGGTACATTAAAATGAAAAAATATCAGTTGGTATAATATATTTAATAATTTGAATTTTATCAGCAAAAAAATGGATCATTTATAAATATGCTATTTGACATTTCATTTTATTGAAATGTGAAAAAAAATATTTTTAATCACATATAATCTTTTTAATTGTGTTTTCAGTCTGGAACTGTCTAACAATAAAAATAATATTAGTCCACAGAATGTGGCAACTTGTTGATGGGTGCGTGTTAAATTAATGTTTGATAATGTTCTTATATTAATAGAGCTTGTACTGGGTACAATAGAAATTGTTTGAGCGTTACGGAGTTGGATATGCTTGCTTCAAGTTTTTATGTATTCAAAAAAAAAATTATGAATTTGTCGGATGTTTAATCTGTGCTCTGTTTTATTGTGCACATCTTTAACTTTTTAATTGTGCCCCTTTAACATTAACTTTAACTTAATTTTAATTTACTATTCTTCATACATTGAGACACGTGAGGCAAATCATAATATGAGTTTCTATTAGTGGTCGATGATTCCCCCCACTCCCCTTCCTACCTCTCTCCTTTCCCATCCTGTCTTCATAATTGTTAATAAATGTGTATGTACTTAATATATTTAGAATACTATAATTGGCAACATAAAAATTATCTCTGTATATCTGTCTAAATCTTTATTGTAATGCTGTTGTATTCTATAAAATAAAATAAAAATGTACCTGTTGTTTGTCCAAAAAGCATTATAAATAAAATATAAGAAATATAAAAAATTAATTAAATGATAAGTAAGCTTTGTTGATTAATTTTTTGTTTTATAAAGCTATTCTTGCGCACCACATTCAAAAGAGTCCGACGAATTTTAAACGCTTCTGTATACCTGTAAAACTGCAATGGTCGCAGTGTTGGTACAAGTTGTACAGGGGTGTGTCTAGTCTATCGTGAGCCCAATACGGCATACAATGTGATGGATAAAGTAATAAGACCCCTTGTCAGCGAAAACATTTACATTTTTATTGAATATCACATTGTGGTGTATGTACTGACTTGGATGGAGGTTGGATTTTAGAGCTTATAGCCTCCTCTAGGTACCTACCTGTATTATATTACAAAACACGTACTTAAATATAACTTCTGTATATAGAGTAGGTAGGTACATTATAATATTCAAATAATTAACAGAAACTTAGTTACATATACATACATTTACGACTATTGAACTAGACAAGGAATTCCGTCAATTTTATAAAAACCGCCAAAGAAATATATTTACAATTTAAATTAAACAAATCGTAAAAAATAATAAAAAAAAATACTTAAGGTAGTTTATAAGTCTGTTAAAGGTCATATTTTTTAATTGAATTCGCATCATAAGGCTTCACGTTGCTTGTGTTGATTGAAAGAGATTGCCTAACGGAAATAAATCTACGATCGTTCAATTGAATGTACATTTATTATGTAAATATTCAAAATACATATTCATTTATCCATATTCAAAAGCTATCTCACAAATAGACAACAATACACGCAAATAAATAGAAGCAATAGTAAAACAGAAAAAAATAAATACGGAGTACCACAAGGATCATACTTGGTCCATACCTATACCTACTATATATAAATGATCTTTAAATATATGGAATGAAAGGTGAAACAATGAATGGCTTATGTAGATGACATGGCAATTTTTTTGCATAAATACAAAGATAAAGATAATTACACAGAAAAGAACCTCAAAAATGACCTAATTACACTAGAAAAATGGATAGCTTTGAATGAAAATAAATGTCATATTGTACACATAGAAAACAAAGAGAAAACGTATACACAGGAAACAAAAATAAACAGTTAAAACCCTGAAAACAGAATAAAAAACATGGTGTCATTGTGACATTAACCATAGACAGGAAATTGAATTGGAAGAACCACCTAAAAAAATAATAAATAAAGCATCAATTTACTCAGCATGAATGTAAAAAAAATGAATTTACTTTCGAATATCTTATCCTCTGTTCATGCTTATAAATAAATGCTTCTCGCCACTTGTACGTGGTGAAAATAGTGCTCGTTGTTTTTTATTATTATAAAGAATTTAATTTAATTTTTGACAGATCTAGTATATATGCTCATAAAATATACTTTCATATACCTGTTTGATATTAAAATATTAGCAGTAATCCACCGGTTCATATAAGATCATCTTTATCACACAGTAACATCTGTTAATCTAATTTATACATTTTTCCTACTCTTCTTCAGGTCCTTATACAAATTTTAGGTCACAAAAGCGCTATTAGATCAATCAACCGGCACAAAAAGCTACCAACCGCAGTCATCCACAAATTTGATCTAACTTTAAACTGGTTCCAATTATAAACATTCTGAATTCAAATAAGCTTATCATATACTCATTCACAATAATCAAATTGTTTCTATTGCATCTATGATTTGATGGTTTTCGAATTTCAAATATGTTTCGGAACCTACAGATGTCTTATCTTTGTCAATTATCAAAAATGTTTACATGTCAATCAAATTATTAGATTTTTCAATATATAACAAAAGAGATTAAGTAGATATATTCACTATATTGCGTAAGAATATGCTATAGTTATGTACGAAGATTTTTTTTTTAAACATATTAAAGCAATGAAAAAGAGAATTTTTGCCTTATAAAAATTAGCACAGAAAAAAGGAGTAATGTTATAATTCAAAAACAAGAATTCCATATTAAAAAACATTTATTTCGAATCAGACCCGAAGTACGTCCTTGAGGAACTCCATAAAACTTGTAACGTTACCTATGCTGAGTGAATTTTCAGAATGAATTATTTCTTTATATGGAGGCAACTTAAGGCTTGTAACTGCTAAAACCACAAAACTTTGATTTTTTCCGTTAACGTTAGCAAGATAACCTTCTGTATTTGCTTACGGGAATGTTTATGAAAGACCAACACATGTACATAGATACCTTTATTCCGTATCCAAATCCTTGGGAGAAGAGAGGCCGGAGACTAGAGGCTAGAAGCTAGACAGTACCACCATAAGCCGGACTTATATGTCTCCCCTAGCCGGCCTCCTATGATATATTGTATATTTTATATCTGCCAACAAAGTTATATTTCCTTATAGTATGTGTAAAAATGGCAATAAAACGTTGGTCTATGGATGCTATTCCTTGAATATATACGATCGCATTATCCTTGGCTGATTTCAATGATGCGGTATGCTGACAGGGTGGCCATACATTCACATCCCTTGAGGGGAGACAATAATATTTTAGTCGACAGAGCATTTTTTACAAAATAAATAATATCGAATTTCCTATTGTAGTACATTAATCATAATATAAAACTTACATGTATTGACTCCAATTCTGTTGTTTCAACATATTTGTAAAACGTGATTTAGACTATATTTGACTGAATAAATTTTACGTTTTTGAACGAAATCGGATGCTTTGTTATTTTGAAGGTATTTAGGTATTGATATAAATGTATTTTATGCATAATTTTTTCATTCTTGAACAATATCGGCTGTTTTTTATTTAAACTTTAGGTAGGTATTATATTTTTTTAGAGTATTTTCTGCATAGGGTTTACGTTCTTGAGCAATATCGGATGCTTTGTTATTTTGAAGGTATTTAGGTATTGATATAAATGTATTTTATGCATAATTTTTTCATTCTTGAACAATATCACCTGTTTTTTATTTAAACTTTAGGTAGGTATTATATTTTTTTAGAGTATTTTCTGCATAGGGTTTACGTTCTTGAGCAATATCGGATGCTTTGTTATTTTGAAGGTATTTAGGTATTGATATAAATGTATTTTCTGCATAGATTTTTCATTCTTGAACAATATCACCTGTTTTTTATTTAAACTTTAGGTAGGTATTATATTTTTTTAGAGTATTTTCTGCATAGGGTTTACGTTCTTGAACAATATCGGATGCTTTCTTATTTTAAAGGCATTGATTTAAATGTACTTTTTATTGACACAGAGGAAGTTCATTTTATAATTTTGCTTAAAAATGTATTTCAACTGAAGTTTCGATCTACAAAAGCGCAATCCTCCACATTTTACTCCACTATTTTCAATGATTGATGATCGTACGATTCAAAGAGCACTTTACTTCTTCGTCAAATGTTCATCATTCATTCTTTTTACTTGTGCAAATCATCTTAATGCACTTTTATTTGATCTGCAATATTTAGTATCGCCTGAATCCTCGTTTCTTCTTCTGTCATATTTTGTTCAACTATACACATGTCGTTTACGGAATAATTTTAAAATTGATGGACAGCAATTTTGTAGTAAGTACACGATTAATAACAATTTTGATGCAAATACTTGAGTTCCTAAAGCTATTATTGGTAGTTTGATTTTAGGGGTAGTCTCCCGAACAGATTGGTGTTTTCGATGTAAGGCAAAAACTTTTTTGCAGAAATTAAATTAATACTTACGCATCTTTAAAATTACAGATATATTTTACCGTATTATTTTTGAAATGATCAAAAAACACCTGTACTAAATAATTATAACACCAGACAAGTAACTTCCGGAAAATGTAATATACCTACCTACCTAAAGTAAATAATTATTATAGTGAATGAATACTCCAGTATTCAATACGAACAATTTTTAATAACTTAATTAGATTGAATTCGTACAATAAGATCAAATTAATATACAAAATGTAAATTTTTAGCAAATAATGTTTTCTTCCTTCTTCTTTCTGTTTCTATTTTATTTATTTTACTATTTTTTTAGATGTTGCATATTTATCTTTTCTTTATAGCATTTTTTGTGTTTGACACTAATTTTATTATGTTCTAGTATCTTTATAATTTTTATTATTGTCTTTTGTATATAATATAATGTCAAATTTTTAATATTTCCATTCTTAGAAAGTAAAGTTATGCCATAGAAACCCACTGATAACCTTATTTGGATAGTGGTATCTTGTTGATTCATGTTCTAATCATAAAAAAATGTCATAGTTAAATGTTTTTGATAAAAAAAAATCGTTTCCTTCAATATACCCAACACAGTATAATATTCTTTTATGAATACCTTTACAAAATGAAGATAGATAGATAGAATACCTATGAAGACTTGTGTTAATTTAATATTATGAAACTTCAAACAGGAGTCTTTTATAAATCAAAAACAATTATCTTCTTCAATGGCTCTAGAGCCCATATCGGGCCTAGGCTTCCAGCAACTTCCTCCTCCAACCTCAAATATGCAACCTAAAACAATTACTCAGGCAATTTTAACTAATGATTCAAGAGCAGATTTTTTTTTATATAAATCACTTTTTCCGCACTGATTTGGTTATATCCGCTTATTTAATCCTTTTATTGTTCGGATGCTTTGTATCAATCTCATCCGACATTTATTTTACGTCTTTGGCATTCATCTGAATTTTAAATATGTCGTCGTCAATAAATTATCCATGACTTTAACGTCGTCAAACGAATCAATGTGATTACTGAATATATTCAGTTTTGTGTTTTTGATAAGAAATATGCTGCGACTAGTGTATATTGCGCCATGGTGGGTAGGTATGTATATACTAATAATGTTATGCCGAACACAAAATCCACATTTTCCTGGTTATTCTGCTGATTTTTCCTTCACCAATAGTTTTATGACTTTTCTCAATATATATTCTTATTCTGTTGATGCCTCGTCATGTCCTATACAAGTGACGCTCTATTTACTTTCATAGCTCAGCATACCATATCGTTATAGGTGTATTGAACAGGGTTTTCATTTCAAAATATATCCTAAAAATCACATGTCCTTTGCAGTAGCGGAATTGCTTATAGAAGCAGAAAGTCTGGGCTTGCCTATGAATATTAGGTTATAAAAAATTCAAGAACCAATACTAATTTATTTGTTTATAGCAACCAAACTGCAAGATTAAAAATTGAACCGTATGTAGATACGATGCCACAGGGCCACAAATGTAAATATTATTTTGGCATGTCATCTAAAAATATTTTTTATGGCCACTATAATAAACAACAACGCTAAAATACATTGAATTTTTCAATTTACTTTCAGGGTTTACCTAGTTCAAAGGTTCTAGTCTCGCCCCTGGTCCTTTAATGCTTTATATTTCATACCCACTTCATCCTTTCCTCAAACCCCTAGTCCCTCTCCCACACCACCTTTCCTTCTACCTTTTTTTCTTTTAAATAATTTGTTTTTAAATGCTTATAAATGGTATTTTGTTAAGAGATAGAAAAAACTATTATCATGGATTAGAGAGAACACCAAATTAACCGACGTTGTCCAAAAGGTTGCCAAGCAGAAATGGAGCTGGGCAGGGAATGTCGTCCGAACCACAGACTCCAGATGGACTAAGAAAGTGGTAGAATGGCGACCTAGATCGGGCAAAATAAACGTTGGAAAGCCTCAAAGAAGATGGTCTGATGATATTAGACGAGTGAAGATGCCCAAGGTAGGAAGCTGTGGAGGTTTCTCGGGGAGGCCTATGTCCATTACTGGACGAAGCATTTACTCTGGAGGGGGGGGGGAAAGGGATAACCCTGATTGTGAGTGTGGAGCCGAGCAGACAATAAGACATACATATAGTGCAGGACTGCCGACTCAAAAAGTTCAATGGTGACCTCCAGGACATCCACAGAGTGACCCCAGGGGCAATGGAATGGCTTGAATTAAATAAATTTATACTTATATCTATTTTTTGTAAAAAAAACTGTTCGTTTTCAAATTAATGAATAAATAATTTAACTCCTATAATCGCGATACATGTGCAGATGTCGGAAAATAGACAAACAGCATAAATTTATTACGTAAAAACAGTAAATAATTAAAAGAGAGATGCCAATTTTTTTTCAACTGACTTGTATCTAATGCAGAGTAGTAAGTTTTTCACGAGAAATAAATTTGACAAAATTTCTTTTCTATTGGGTATTGAACCCATGACGCCAACACCACTATGCCAAACCGTTCTACTTATGTATGAAAAATTTATGAAATGAACAACATTTTAATTTAAATATACGATTCTAAATATGTGTAGCATGGTGACAACCCTGACTATAGTTGATGACTCACGAAAAAAAGATATTGAGCTCGCGTGAAAGAGTCGGATAAACAAATCGATGTTTTTTACTATTGACAGTTACGATATTTGGAAATGGGGTAAGAGAAAACGATATATCCCCCTTTATGTCATTCCGAGTAGTCCATAGTTATAAATAGACCAACGCTGATTGTTTTATCAGACCACAGCTTTATTTAAATATATTCTCGAACAATACCTATTTTAACTTCGTATTTAGAAACAAGTTTATCAAAAAAAAAATGAGGACATCCTTTTTAAAGTTTTCTTCACGTAAAACGAAATTCTAAAAAATATTCCTGGTATATTGCAATTAGTATCATTATTGTTTACTTTGTATGAAAAACAAAATTGTTCAGTTTTATCAAAATATTAAATGAATCATTGTCATCGGTTATACACAAAGTTGGTCGTAAAGTAAATTTAAAATCGATTGCGAAATTCCAGTAAAGGCTAATTAAATTAACTAATATGATGTATAAAAAACATTTTAATATTATGTTTCTACCTCGATGCTTGATGTAATTATATATAACTTCTAGAAATTTTTCTAGAGGGAGGCGGTTTGCGCAGAGACCCAAATTAGTCTTCTGAGCACCCACGTGACTTTTCTAGATGTAAATTTTCTTGTGTTTAGCGAAAACTTGTATATTATATCTTTCTCCCTTTTTTAAAACAAAATGAAATGATATTTAATGTTTTTCGCCAACTCATATTCATCTCTACAGTACCTACCTATGTTCAATAATATAATTTACATTTTAACTGTTTAAATTTTCAAAATAAAATATATTTATAGAATATATTTTTTAATTGCATATACGCAAACATTGGATGTTTTTGGTACTTCTATAATATCCCAACTTCGTCTCTATTGAGATGTTATTGTCAATAATAATAAAATATTTTTATTATTTATTTGATTTGATATTACTTCTCGGGAAACTTACAGGTACAATGTCAAATTTTAATAAAACACGCACCGAATAACAAGTCGCCACATTCTGGAGAGTTACGTTATTTATCGTCTCACAGATCCAGACTGAAAACACAATTATTAAAAACTGTGTCTCCACCGGGAATCGATCCCGGGTCCCATGGATCAGTAGTCAGATACCTAACCAACTGTGCCACGAATTCCGACAAATACTATTAGAAAAATTGGAAATAAGATATGGTACCATATAGGATGATCATAGGCAGAACGAAGGGCGATTGAAGATCCTGTATTGGACATAACAAGGACACTTCATCGGGTCGGAAAGCGACCTCTGGATCTAAGAATAAAATGTAATATGAAATAAATAAATAAATTGTATTTTTATCCTTTCGTATTTTGTTATTTGAAGTGACATCTTTTTTTAAAATCTCATGTGGTTTAGGGTGAGATATATCTGTATAAATGGTACTTAGGTACCCATGGAGGGCAATTTAGTTTAAGATGTGGTGTTTGAGGGTGTCCGAGATGTCAGATGGGTGTTAAATGATAGGAGTAAATCCGCGGGAAAACAAATGGTTTGAATTTAGAATGCATTCGCTTTATCTCAACAGAAACATGGGACATTTTGAAAAGTCATTTTTAAAAAATAAAACTTCAAATACGACCATATGTAGATAGTTGGTACGATACGTATTAATTTGTGTGAAAAATATATTCCTTGTTCACATTTTAAATACTGGGGAGCAAGTACGGCCAAACAGTGGAACCGAAACCCTCATAATTATGGATATAATTATCATAATATGGAGTTCTATAATTTATTAAGATATAATGGAACTCAATATGATAATTATATCCATGATATGGGTAGTTAAATTTCACCGTTTGACCGGACTTGTCCTCCTGATTTAGCTTTATTTTACTCAAAACACATTGAATTGGGTTCTTTAAAAATGTATAAATTAAAAAATATTGTATATAATATCGTATCATCTTTTCGTGTCCCTACTTAGTGTTGGTAAAGAGGGCTGAGTGCCATATTCTGTTTTTGCATACATTCATTTACTTCACTTACATTCATATACCGTCTCATACTTGCTTGTTTTCTATTTACACTTGTGACATTTCCTTTTGGCAGAATACTATGTTAATTGTGATAACTACAAAGTAAATATCTACCTATACAAATTTGAGAAATTTAAATTCTGAATTTAATTATGTAGATACCTACTCAAATTATTAACATGAATTCAACTGTGATTAGGTATGTATTAGAAAGATAAATACAAAATAATAACTTAATAATAAAAACTACAATATTTATATCCATTTTGTACCTATATTTCTGTATACTAATACCAGTTGATTATGGCCTTATAAGCCGCAACAGTCGTTGGTAGAGAAAATACCTAAATACTTGGAATAATGTGTTAATTTTTCTAAATGTTACGGAATTCTACATACAAATTAGAAGCCGTCTCAAAATCACTTAAAATATTATGATACTGTATAATTATGTCTCACATTGTGGGGTTACCACCGATAGGTGCTAGGGTGTGCATTATCATATAAACGAAGCACGGCCCGTGCATGCATCACCAATCACCAGTTTCGTCTGACGTAAAAGATAACATTCAAGCGATGAGCCTCATTGCTGAACTATGTGAGATGTTATTTTGCCTGTAATATTTTCAATTACCCGGATGTTAGATGTTATTTTGCCTGTTATATTTTCGATTACCCGGCTCTTACCAATCTATGATAGCAGAGTGGAAGTTTGCACAGCTAATTTTTTTTTATTTTTACAAAAAAATTAATATGTCCTTGTTAAACAAGTACATATACATCTTCCTACGTTCCCTAAAATAAGCAAATAAATGCTTGTGCTATACGTGAACGAAATCGGTCGAGGCAGGATTCGAACTCGCGACCACTGGGTTACTAGTCCAGCGCGCTAACCGCTCTGCCATCGACCCATCTGATTATGACACTATCATTTAAATTATTAAAATATTCACTAATTTTATTTAAGTAACTAATACAAATGAAAAACAAAATCACTTAATAACTTTTGAACTCTTAACCAAACACAATTCACCGCCGGAATAAAAGCCGATAGCTCCTCGGTTATACATAAATCCATGTTCTTACTTCCAGAATCATTTTGTCTCTTACCATTTTCTCTCCTTTCTCAGTTCCTACCCAGCATCCTCCCCTCTCCACAACATTATCTTGTTAGCCGTGTGAAATGTGGGTAGAAATTCCTTTCTATCGACGCTTACACCATTGTTGTATATAATATATACCCCTCTCGTGAACTCTTTCCTTGATTGCTCTATATCAGCGGTTCCCAATTTTTCTTATTTCTCTTCTTCTTGTGTCGTGCCGTGTCATGTTCCCTCAACGTCAGCTATAACTAGTTAAAAAAATACATAATAGGTATGGTACATAGTTTCGAAATTTCATGTTAAAAGTAATCAAATTATAGTGATAATTAAACATTTGATTACATGTAACCAAATGTTTTGTGCACACGGCCAAACCGTACCGTTATAATACATATAACAGTTGGGTACCTACTAATTATAAAAGTATAGTTAAAATATGCTGATCAGTTAAGTTTTCCTATTTTTTCAGTGTAGGTACCGATATTTTAGCTAAGCTTTTGTAATTAATATCTTAATTTATGCTATGATTAACAAAAGTAATTAGATTAAATTTAAATTGTACGGAATTGATGTGTAACTACATAAAACAGTTGGTCACAATTTACCAAATGTTTAGTACCTACATAGTCAATTTAGTTACTGTTAAGGGAGCATATAAACCCAAATACCCCGATTTGATCAAATATGTTATACAGTGTGTTTCAAAAAAATATTTAGTATTTTTAATGTTTCTCTAGTGAATGTTAGTCACACAATTTTAATATTCAGCATAAATTCCCCAAAAAAATATATTAAAAATATTAATTTCTTTAATTACTCCGTTACTATGTTAGTGATATTTTTTTTCATTTCGTCAGGTTTGTTCGTATAACACAAAAAAACGAACATTTTTTTTTAATTGCATATATGAACACTTATAAGGACTGTTGTTTTCACTGTTTACAAAAAAAAAAACAAATCTCTCAACAGATGGCATTACAAAAAAAGGTTTCTTCGTTACTTCAAAGATGGCAAAAGTAGATAATAATGTCTTATTTTCAGGTGATTAGTTACTCATTACTCAAATATATAGAATCTTTAAAATTTGCATTGATAAGCAGAGATTCCTGACTCTTCTATAATATTCCAATTTCGTCTCTATTGAGATGTTGTAAAGGTTGTCAAAAAAAAAACAAAAAATTTGGGTTTCCGATAATTTAAGTCACATACATATAAACCATTATTAACGCATGCGATAGTTATTCTTACTAACTAGTAACTTCATAGCGCAGCATAAGGCGATTTTAATATTTATGTTTTCAGTCACTAGATTTAAAATTCAGTATTAAACCAATGTTCCGCATCAAAAGAAAAAGTCGTCTGACACATTTTTCACTGTGAAACACCGGCTTAGAATAGTGTTTCCACTCTTTTCTAATATTATTGTTTTCAGGTGTCCGGTAAGAGCTGGGTAATCGTAAATAAAAGAGGTAAAATAATATTTCACATAATTCAAAAATGAGTTATTTTGAATGTTGCCTTTTAATGTGGAAGAGGCTGGTGTGTGGTATACGCGCACGCGTCGTGCTTTCTTTTATAAGGTAAGGCACATCCCCACACCTGTCACTGCTTAAGTTACATTATGAGATTTTACCTTGTTGTATATAGGTAATACGTAGGTATGTAAGAATGATTTTTAACAGTTTAACTACATATTAATCCACTGCGATACACATTTTAGGAACCGCAGCTTTACATACATAGAGATTTACACGTGTACGGATACATTATGTAACACATTTAATACAGAGCAGAGAATTATAACGTATTAAGTTATTTCGAGAAATATATATTTTACCCACTTGAATTACCTACATACTTCAATGAATTCGGGATTCTTTATTTCAATCCCAAATATAGGTACTTCGTGTGTTCATTGTATTTAAATCACAAAGCTGCGATAAAGTATTGGAAATCAATGTATTTTATATATAAAAAAAAACAGATCCACGAAACTAAATTAAGAGAACGGAGAAAAATTACCAGGTTTCCTTTTATGGTACCTACTTGTCTCATCATGCTCGCCAATTTTTCACGTGATCATGACATCCTTTATATTCTGTAATTCACATCGTCATTTTTGTATACACGCCCATATATCTCAAGAAAGTATTACGAATAACGTATAGTAGTACATAAATAATTTTAAAAAAATCTACTTGCTGCGTGAATTTTCCGGTGAAGATGATGAGCAATTTGAGATAAAATTTAAAATACGACATTTTTATTTGATAAATAAAGCATATGTTAGGTAATTATAGATCTTAATATATTATGATATCTAACTCAATTCCGTATTTTGATATATTCATTAATTGTGATATTTTATCAATGACTGTCAGTCAAAACACCAAGAAAAAAAAACAATTATTAATAATTCTTAATATATTCGTACATATTTAACTCGAATATCCATGCAAACCTCATATATTTAACTCGAATATCCATGCAAAACTTTAATATTTAACATATATTAAACTCCAATCCATATAAACTTTAACACCCCAATTTGGAATCATATTTCTCAAGTAAATTAAACAGTACGTTTCTAAAAAAAAACAAAAGTATTTTCAACATTTCTCTAGTGAATGTTCATGGTTTATACTTAATTATTATAAATTATAACTATTAATTATTATAATTCGGCTCCCCTATTTTTTATTTAATATTTTTTAAGTACCTACTCTAAAATGTGTCTTAGAGAAATAAATCTTTTATGTGCTTAAAGACTGCATAAAGTCAAAGTGAATAACCGATAAAGTTTTTCATATCAAGTCAGGTTTGTTCTTAAAATGCAAAAAAATCGACAAATTTTGGGTTTCCTATAATTAAAATCACGCATAAACCCTTTTTACCGCACGCGATATTTACCCTTACTAACACGTAACTTCATAGTGCATTAGGCGGTTATAAATCATGTTTTCAGTCACTATAATATGTAGCGTTATATGCCTTCTTTATTTAATACCTTTTTTTTTTCAATTTACAACTTGATGTCTTTAGTACATAGTTTAAAATAGACTAAACAACGCTTTTATTTAAGAGGGTGACTGCTGCCAACGTACCTATTTTTTTCAATTCGCATCGTTACTACAAAACGAATAATTTTGAAAAAAATAACCTAGTTAGTTTGGACATAAGTAAAGAGAAATATACCTTAACCTTTCAATTATGTTCTGTATATATACCCCGATTTTTTATATTTATCTTTAATTTATAAAAAACTATAAGGTATAGAGCATTATATTTTTTTATAAATTAAAGAAGATCAAAATATCTGGAAAAATATGATGTAACGTCGCATTAATGCATCAGGTTAAGTTAATAAACAAAAAAAAACTTTTATTTCGCATTATCGCATTCGCAAAATTAAGTGTTTTTTAGGTTTATTTACTAAACCTGAAGCATTAATGCAACGTCAGATCATATTTTCCAACTGTCGATTTGTTCAGGAGAACTTTGTTCTCTTAACATATCGACAATGTATCAAGCCAGAATACGCGAGAATTGTATGGAGAGGTCTACTTTTTTCATGGATTTTCCAACTTTGAAGTCAAAAAACACCAACTTAGAGGCTTCGCAGCATATATGTTCCATACACGGATTTACTCAGAATTCGGAGTAGAACATTTCGTGTGTCTGTGTGTGTGTGTGTCTGTGTGTGTGTCTGTGTGTGTGTGTGTGTCTGTGTGTGTGTGTCTGTGTGTGTGTCTGTGTGTCCGTCCCCCCCTTATAACTTTTGATCCGCTCAATTTACAGAGCCTAAAATTTCAGAATATATAAACAGTTACAGGCCTACAAAACTTTTATACTCGGAATTTTGAATTTTTGTTTCAGTCAGGGGTTATCAACTTTTGAATTTTTATTTTATTTTTCCATATATCTCAGAAACCATAAACGGTAGAACGCTGAAAATTGGTACAAACATAGACAAATACAAAATCTCAAATAAGTTTTTTCAAAAAAATTCCAGGGTTTCTCAAACATTTTTTATTAAGAAAAATATTTTTTTTATGATAAACTTATGAGTTTAACTGCCTATATTTCCAAAACTTTTACAATTATCGAAAAAAGCCGAAACACCCCAACTAGATAATTTAATTTTCTATAAAAAATATTAACATTGTAGTAGAAGATCTCAATTTTTTTTTAACAATTTTTTTAAAAATTGAATTTAGTGACGACATCGCTTCATACATTTTGTATGGCAGTCGCCTATACACAATATGTAAGAAGACTTAATAGTTTGTTACTTCATCTCCAAACATACATACATACCATCATGCAATTTGCATATTCTGGGTAGGAAAAAGGATCTTCTTCCATACTATCCTATCTTGACATACATACCTACATATGTTGTATAGAAAACAAAATATCTGAAAATATTCAATAATTTGTATCTATGGGTTTATAGTTTGGTACATATTCTTCAACTATACATACTATCGCTATCGACAGTTGGATCTCATGTGTTACATGCAACTAGTTTTAGATATTTGTGTCTTCATAATTTAAAAAAAAATTGTTAAACTACGCTTTATGTTTTATTAAAAATATAAGATAAACGTTGAAAATCGGGGTATGCCATTATTTTTCTACAAGAATTTATACAAAACATTATCAAAAAGTAAAGGTATATTTTTGTTAACTAATACCCAAACTATCTAAATTATTTTTTTCAAAACGATTTGATAAGGAATAATGATGTTATATCAAATTGAAAAATAGGTACGTTGGCAGCAGTCCCCTACTTAAAATCATTATATTAAATTCTTTTGCAGATCTCTTTTTCAAATTATACTTTTGTTTTCTACATTCAACCACTTTTACACAAGTTTCACGGGTATGTCTTGACATTTCACAAATCGTAAATTATTTTTGATATTCGGGTGGGTGTTATGTACTTGTTCAGTAAATGCGCGAAGACACTCCTTGGTTTAATCAGCGCTGGAGTGCGATGAGATCTGAACATATCCACTTAGTAAATTTATACAGTTTTGTAGAAAATCATTTCTCTTTTGCAGGTGAATTCCAAGTTTCGTCTCTCTCTCTAATTACACATCTTCCTCGGGCTTAATTAAAATTAAAAACTTTTCCCCAGTTTCGCACTGTCACCCCGGCGGGAATTAAATAAAAATATTAATTAAACAGCAACACGAAAAATTAAAATTTAATTACATCTTCGTCTTTGCATATTATTAAAATAAAAAAAAAATGTTTTGCCGCATCTTCCTCCATCTCCGCGGGGGTAGGACGGGGGATAAAAGAGCCCTTAAAAATGTTTAATATTAAGAAATTACGCTGTAATTACACTCGACTTTATTCTAGCTCTGATAACACAACCAAGAGACTAAATTGTTTACAATTCGAAGTATTTGAAGAGCTTTCTTTAGTACCTAATCTTGGTTACAATCTTGGTTTGATTGGTGTTAGAATCTTGGTTTGATTGGTGTTAGAATCTTGGTTTGATTGGTGTTAGAATCTTGGTTTTTTGTTGTTTAATAATTTAGAGTTTTTAAATATATTTCAAAACTGTAGGTATGTAATCTAGAATAAATAAAATAAAAAGTTTTAACTAAAATAACGATAATTGATTGATTAAAAATAAAATAAACACTTCTTTGCACCAATTTTTTCCAACTAACCAGTGTTTCCAGCCCAGAGCAGCAATATTTTCGTGACAAATGAATTTAAATCAATTTCTCCTCTGCTAGCGATCGAACCCAGGACGCCAGCAAAGAAGCCAAACGGCTTACCAGCTGTGCCACGGCTACTTACTTTTGATTCATTTTTTTATTTTGATCACTTATTGGCTCGTTTCAATAATCAAAATGAACTAATAAACCAAAATCACGTCTTTAAAATTTAATTCGTTCATTTATACCAGCACGACATAGTCCACAATATATGTTAACTAGTGACAGGTGTACAGGAATGACCATACATCTACAAGGAAGCAAGACACATACATGAATCCTCACACACCAGTCTCCACGTCACAACTTACAAGTCACAAAATGGGCAGTGAACCTCATTATGCGAGATTATGTTTTGCCTCTTGTATTTTCGATAGAAGACACACAGAAGAAATGAAGATGCTCAGGTGGTCTGCAAGTGTTACAAGGGGCGATAAAGTTAGAAACGAATACGTCCGAGGCAGTTTCGGGGTCACACCTATTCCGGAGAAACAAAAGGAGATCAGACTCCGATGGTACGGACACATTACAGGCCACCTGATGGACAAATATTGAGAGGGGGCTGAGGAAGGAGCAACTAACAACTAATCGAAAGGTCTTGGCGATTGCGTACCAAAAGGGGCGACCCCAGATGAACTGAGAAGAGGCAAGGAAGAAGAAGAAGAATTTAAACAAAATAGGCTCAATCGGGTGCAATTATATAATTCTCGTATTGACTTAAGCATAGACTTTTGACACACCTACTCTTGAGGTATTGAGCTTCGAAATTCCTCATATTTTACTGGCATTTCCAGTGTGTTTTAAAAGTCATCACTGATTATATAGATGAGTAAGAAACAGTCGATGTTTCTGAAATCAGTAGAATTAAATAACTCAGTCGGTTTAAATATTATATTTTAGTTTATTTAATTATACTTCTGCTGGCATTGGCACTTCCAGTGTGTTTTAAAAATGAGGAAGGGTTTTTTGCTGAGTCATCACTGATTTATAGATGAGTAAGAAACAGTCGATGTTTCTGAAATCGGTAAAATGAAATAACTCATTCGGTATAAATATATTTTAGTTAATTTTTGTTCGTTACATGTTTCGGAAACAACTGTTTCCTTCCTTGGACGAGTGCGACTGAAGAGTGTGGGTTAAAAAATAAATAAAATTCAATATTTCTATTCGTTATTATAGTCAAATCCCATGATATTCGAATTATTCAACTTTTGTCTCCTCTCATTCGCAACCGTCTAATTTTCCATCCTTTTCTCACATTCAAGACATCCTTTGTCTTTCAGACAGTGAAATCTCTTTATTGTGTGGATCGTTATATTTTTTGTTTCTTATTCCTCTTTTTTCTACCACCCCACCCCTTGCTACTTGAAGGAGGGGGGGAGGGGATGGGAGATGTTGCCCTTAATAAAAATGCAAATTGCTCGCTTTAAAAATGATCTAAGATATTAGTTAATTAGGGTGGTCGTGGAGTGAGAAAGGGCTTTGTTTGGCTTTAAAGGAACGGGGATGTTTTAGCGCTTTTTTATAGTAAAAATGTTTAAAAATACACCGATATTATCTGTTCGACTAATTTTTCACCAAAAAACAAATGAAATGGACCATGACGCTATTAAGATACCCGCAGAATATAGATTTTAATATTGATGTAATTTTTTTTAATCTAAAAATTATTTTAATTGGAGAATAATTTGTATAGAGTCGTTTTTGGAAAAACCTCAACCTCAAGTGCGCTTGTATAATTGACTGTTAGGTACTAAATAAAAATTTTGGTTAGTTTGCTTTTATGTACTATGTGCTTGTAAATATTTTATATCAATTTGTAATTCAAATCAATTTTTTTTAAATGAATATGTCCTTGTTAAACAAGTACATATACATCTTCCTACGTTCCCTAAAATAAGCAAATAAATGCTTGTGCTTAAGTGAACGAAATCGGTCGAGGCAGGATTCGAACTCGCGACCACTGGATTACTAGCCCAGCGCGCTAACCGCTCTGCCACCGACACATCTAAATCGTCTATAATCGAATTTAGTCTACAATCGATAAATATGTTTATCGATTATAGACTAAATTACTCATTCTTTTGAAAATTCGCATATCTAATACTCGCTTGGA
Organism: Molanna angustata; assembly: GCA_963576475.1. Lineage (NCBI taxonomy): Eukaryota > Metazoa > Arthropoda > Insecta > Trichoptera > Molannidae > Molanna > Molanna angustata. The sequence goes on from OY754981.1 coordinate 11,351,820, forward strand.
CCCCATTAGATTTTGAAGGATATCTGATCAGTGCATCTCATTTTTTTCAACTGTCAAATATTTCAAAGTGACCCCAAGCTCAGGAAACTTTAAATTTGATATTATTATTTTCAAATTGCAAAAAGGCACATCACTTTCATAAAACAGAATTGAGAATTATGGAGTTTACTTAAAAAAATATATTTAAATCAAAAATAATTTAACAAACTCATTTTATGAAACTGCTGAAAATTTTCCTTATTAGTGGATTGATTTGGCAATGAGGAGGCCACAACACACTCGTTTTTATTAATACTTACGTGATCTACATACATACCATCACGCCATATCCATCACGGGGTAGGCAGAGAGAACCGAACGCCACATATTTCTATATTGACACACATTCATCGCCTCGTCGACATTTATACATCGTCTTATACATGTTTGTCTGTTGCTCACGCTTATAACATTTCCCTCTTTCAAAATACCGTTCACATGGACGTGCCATCCCTTCCTTGGGCGGCTCCGACCTCTCATTCCATTCCTGTCCGCAATGTATATTTTCTTCGTCAGGCGTTCCTCATTCATCCTCCCCATGTGGCCAAACCATCTCAATGTGTTCACTTTCATTCTATTAATGAAATCTTTCTTCATCTTACATTCCTGACCCTGACATACTTCGTTCTATTACAGATTCTTCTTAACGATCTTATTTCAACTTGTTCTAGCTAAGATATATTATGCTTAAATTAAATACAAAAATTAAACAATATATCGTACTATAAATTATTATATTGTTATTACACAATTATATTTTATTGTATTATCGTCCTAAAATATTATTATTTTCCGATCTTATTTTGAACTTGTAAACTTACGACAAATAATGTGAACGATAAATTTATAATATACGATTTGGAGGATAGATAATATCGTAATTTAATATATCGGTCGCCAAAACCTATATTTTAACATCCAACATCTTCATAAATCTTTTTATATCTGACCACCATTGCACAGTTTTAATATTTAACACGTTTCATGGAAGAAATCCAGATAAGTCTTGGAGGGAAAAATAATGTACCCAAAACGGCGATCGGCAACCAAATGTTCAATCATTTTTAACTAAACGCGATTTTATTTTTGTAAAAATTAGTAAGTACTCACAGACCAATAGTTGTACTCTTCATTTTTAATTACAGAAAGAAATCATATAATTAGATTTACTAAAGAGCAGGAAAATTATACAAATGCATGGATGGTATTTAAATTCGAATCGGATGTTATTTAATTTTTTTATGTAGGAAAAAACTACCTATCGATGAAAACACCTAACCAACATGGAATAGTGGTAGGTAAGGCATTAGAATTCTGTGCCAGTGACCTGTGTGGGATTCCTCGCAGAGAATATTGCCGACCGCCATGGCACACTTGGTAAGCCGTTCGGTTTCTGTGCAGGCGTTCTGGGTTCGATTCCCAGCAGAGGAGAAATTTATTTAAATTCATTTCTCACGCAAAAATTGCTTCTCTGGGCTGGAAACACTATTACTTGGAAAAAATTGGCGCAAGGAAGTGTTCATTATTATTATTATTATTATTCAAATAGAAATCTCATGTTATTTATCTTTCTTTGAGTTATAAATTCACTGGCTTAATGATCGAATTACCATGCGGCAGTGAATTTGCCATTTGCACAGGTTGCAAATATATTTTTTGTAATATTTCTTGTTCAAAATAATATTGTTCCAACTTATATTTATCATATTTTTCATTTGTTCCAGAGTTTATTTAAAACATGGCTTGTGTTTTTCGTTACTTTATAGACTTTTTCTTTCCAAATAATAATTTATCTTTGCGGTTATTTTTTTTTTTTGATAATAATAAATACAAAATAAAAATTTAAAATACCGCAATATCATTCAAGTGATTTAGTAAATTCAAAAATCGTTTTTTTTAATTATCTCAATAGAGACGAAGTTGGAATATTTACTGTAGGAGAACCGGGAAATCAAGGCACCTACAGGGCTCACGGCCTGTCATCGGCTTTTTTACGTGATCACTTTATGCGCTTGCGCAACATTCGCCAATTATGCCTTTTTAATGAGATCCCTATCAATTAAATTTTTGAAAGTTCTATATATTGCAGTACTGAAATTCTTTACAATTTTTACTACAGCCATCTATGTGTGAAATTATGAACAACATTCTTATTATTTTATTTATAACGCCATCTATTGAGAGAATTGTTTTTTTTTTGTTGTAAATAATGAAAGCAACAATTCTTATACCAGAGGTGACAATGCATTTATCGCATAGAAGTCACCCCTAAATTGCGCCAGACTTATAAGGTCATTTTTGTCTTATTTACCTACTTGTACCAATGTGTAAGTAATCGAATATTTTTATTATTGCATATGCGCAAACATTGGATTTTTTCCCTGTCGGGAGTCAAAGATATTTTTTTAACAGATTTTTAAAAAATATCAATATAAAATGAAAAAAAAAAATTCTTTGACTCCCGACAGGGAAAAAAATCCAATGTTTGCGCATATGCAATAATAAAAATATTCGATCAAAAATCGTTTTCGAAAGAATCCAAAAGAGTTTTAATGTTTAAACGTTTTAAAAAGAACATCGAATCATTTGTTGGCGATCTCTGATCTGGACCAACGTAAAATATATAGTACCATAGATAGATACATTATCAACGTTTCTTCTTATAATATTTATTTAATATTACATTTTTCTTTTATTCACAAATTTTCTATTCTCTTTCTTATATTATTTCATCCTATATAATATATAGAAACATTACTGTTTCTCTTTCTACGTATATAGGTACATCATCGTTTGTAACCGCCATTTTAATACATTTTTCTGTCTCATTTTTTTTTATTCAGTTCATCATAACGTTTTCAGCTTTTTATCGGGGTTTTATTAACACACCGTGTTTACAAAGTCGTTCGTTATTTAAGTTGCGTTAAAATATTATTTAAAAAAATAACTACAAATTTTATGTAGGTACCTACACGATTATAGGCGTGAATCATGTACGTATGGTGTACATAAATAAATATTATATTTTTTATATGCATTTAAATGTACATATTTGCAAAAAAGAACATTTCAATACATTGTCATTATACGCGAATAAAAAATATATGCGTGAATCACTTAATACTAATTTTATTTAACTTAAAAGTATAACAAAAACTTAAATAAAATAAACTTGAATTAACTTGAATAAAATCAATTCATTTTGAAAAAAATATTTTAATTTCAATACCCTGTTTTTCTACACGATCACAAAATCTAGGCACGTGTAAATCATATTTGTTACCTTTGTACACAAATAGAAGTTTTAACATTTTACAATATACACAATGATTGAACATCTAGGAAATTTAAAAAATACATATTATAGCCATAGGTACTGATTAAATTGTGACATTGTGACATATAATCAGTTATATTGGCTATATGGAATAATTTTCCATTCAGCAATAAATACGCCACTTGTACAGGGTGCAAGGATGAGTATTCTGATCATGATTATGACACTTTAGTTTGTAAGAGTTAAATAAACGTTTTTTGTTATTTTCAATTTAATTTACTTTCCGACCACCCTGTGACGAAATCCCTGGTCGCCTCTATTTATAATTTTCCCGTTTTTATATTTTTATAAAACGCACACCTTGGGAATAATTAAATTTTGCGAGCAACACTCACTCCTCACCCCGATCCACCCCACACCCATCTTCACCCACAACAGACACCCTCTGCCATCTACACCCACCTATAAAGGAGGACGCCTCTTTTGTTTTTATAATATTTTGTATTTTTAATACACCTATTTAGTAGACGGATTAGCAACTGTTGTATGTTTTGTCACGAGATTTTTAATTGATTTTTTCGATTTTGCTGGTTTTTTATTCTCCTTTTAAAGGGTATAATATTATAATCGAATATTTGTATAGTTACATATACGCAAATTGGATTTATTTGGATTTTTTTCCCTTTCGGGAGTCAGGGATATTTTTATGGCATTTTTTAACATTTAAGAGATGTAAATTATACCTACCTACTTATACAAATTATAGGTAGGAACGTATAACGTGTTAAAATAAAATAAAAAGATGTAACCATAGAATTAAAAGATGTAACTTTAAAGTTTTGTACATATACCTAATCATTTTCTTATTTTTGATATCATTTTTTTCTCAAATATTTTTTAAAGGTTGCATATATGCAAACATTGGGTTTTTTCCTGTCGTGGGTCAAATGATATTGTTTTTTTAACAAAAACAAATTCTCTCAATAGATGGCGTTACAACAAATTAAATAAAAAATAATAAGATTGTTGTTCATAATTTCACCCATAGATGGCTGTAGTAAAAATTCCTTATTTTCAAGCGAAAAGAATTTCAGTATTACAATATATAGAACTTTCAAAATTGAATTGATAGGGATCTCATTAAAAAGGCATAATTGGTGAACGTTGCGCAAGCGCATAAAGTGATCACGTAAACCAGCCGATGACAGGTCGTAAGCCCTGTAGGTGCCTTGATTTCCCGGTTCTCCTACAATAAATATTCCAACTTCGTCTCTATTGAGATAATTAAAAATCTGTTAAAAAATTTTTAGCATCTCAATAGAGACGAAGTCAGAATATTATAAAAGAAGTAGGAACAAAAAACGTCCTATTTTCAAACGATATATTTTTCATTATTAAAATATATAAAACTTTTAAAATTGCATTGAAAAGGGAACTCAATAAGAATGCATAAGTGGTGAACGTGGCGCAAGCGAATAAAGTGATCACGTAAACCAGCCGATAACAGACCATAAGCCCTGTAGGTGCCTTGAGTTCCTGGTTCATCTATAATATTCCAACTTCGTCTCTATTGAGATGTTGTAAATTTTGTCAATAATACGATATCATTTGACTCTGAATTTTAATTCAAATCACTGGAGCACATTCTGTTTTTTGGTAATATTAAGTAGGTATAATAGTATAAGTCGGCCGTTGTTTCGATATTTGACTACTTAAAGTCCCGGGTTCGACTCCCGGTAGAGACATAGTGTTTAAATCAAATAAATGTGAACAGATCTACGTAACAGAGATATATATATTATTTCACTCTACATCCAACTAAACCCATAGATTTTTATTATAATATACTAGATGTCGTAGTTAGCAAATTTTGTATGAATCGAACTGAGGCATTTTTCCGGGGTATTTTTGACGTTTTGGTTGGCAGACTACATCGTTTTTCTAGAATAACGACTAATGTGAATTGTTTTCGGATTTATTTGTCGAAAAAAAAATCACTTTGTTTATTTACAAAACAGTTATCTAAGATGTGTTGAACTGTAAGGAAAATTGAAATATGTTGCACACAAAACGTCAAACGCGCGATATTCCATGATTCACTTTTTGCCCGGAGTACTACCATAGATTTTTATTATAATATACTAGATTTAGAACTCCGTGCAAAAAGTGAGTCATGGAATATCGCGCGTTTGACGTTTTGTCTGCAACATATTTCAGTTTTCCTTACATTTCAACACATCCTAGATAACTGTTCTCTAAACCTTAAAACAATTCACATAAGTCGTTATTCTCTATAGAAAAACGATGTGGTCTGGAACCAAAACGTAAAAAATCCCCCGGAAAAATGACCCACTTCGATTCATACAAAATTTGCTAACTACGACATCTATATTATATGAAAATCTATGACTTAACCATGCCCAATGAAAATCCATTTTGTAACATTCCATCATGGCGGACATCAGCCCACACCATGTCTGGGTTGACTTTAATTTAATCAACTTTGTCCTACCGCGAATTAAATAATTTCGCAGCGTCCGCCATATTTATATTGTTCTCATTTTCCCGCGTTTCTGTGTTACCTGTTTATATAATTATTATTATTCACGCTTTGGACAAACATGGCGCTCCAGCCGCCGTCCTGCTAAAGTACTGACACATTTGTTCATTAATCATCTCCCACAGACCAGCGAGTGTCACATCAATTTTTGTATACAAATATTATCATTATTGGATGAAATGAAAGGTTGTGTCAATTTGTACAACAAATGCAACTATGTGTGATGAATCTGTATTGAAATGTGCAACTGAATCGACGCGGTCAGAAAATGTGACATGTTTATTTTTACAAAATAACAAGTGGGTTGTTACCAACGCTAAAATCCTCACTACCAATACTCCACAATGTGTTGAATCATGTGTGGAAATTTATCAGCATTTTCATGAAATATAATATTTTTTATTTAAATATTTTATTATGAGAACATGATAATTCTTCAATGCCATTTTATGAAAGTGATGTGCCTTTTTAACAATTTGAAAATAAAAATATCAAATTTTTAGTGTCCTGAGCTTGAGGTTACTTTGAAATATTTGACAGTTAAAAAATTGAGAAGCACTATTCAGATATCCTTCGAAATTTAATGGGTTCTAAGCGAGTATTAGATATACAAATTTGAAAACAATCAAATGAATGAACTTTAGTTTATAATAGATGAAATAGAATAAACACGCCGCTGTACATAGCACGTAGCACATAGTAGGTACACAGCACATACATATTCCTACATCGTAATGAAACTTTCAAAATACACTCTCAGCATGATACTAGTTGATACACTGCAATAAAAAAAATTGCCTTACAAATTGCGAATTTAAAACCCCCTACTATATCCCCTTGGGTAAGTAAAGGGTAAAATTGTTTTTAATGATAATGACAGTCAAAATACTACAGTATGTCAAGATACAGTCAAAATACTACAGTATGGTATTTGAAAAAGGTGACAGTAAACCGATTTTTAATTTTTACTCCTCACTACTTCAAGGGCATATAAGTGGGGAGTTATGATTTCGCAATTTTTAAGATTATTTTTTATTACAACTATCAACAAGTATCATGGTCAGATTGTATTCTGAAAGTTTCATCACAATGTATAATATGTGTGTGTGTGTGCTGTGTGCTATGTACCTACCTACTATGAATGGCGTGTTTATTCTACTTAATTCATTATAGACTAAAGTACTAATTCGATTCTTTGCATATTGCATAGGTATCTAATACTCGCTTAGACCCCATTAGATTTTGAAGGAAGATAATTATCTCTTATTCCAATTAATGACTGTGAAAGAGATGAAGTTATATTAAGTTATAGCTGTGTGAAATAGCTAATACAACAACAGAATACCTCTGCATAGCTACAAGCGAATATGACTCAAAATAAAAATAAATATCGAAAAATCCATATAAATATATAAATTATTGAATAAATATGATGCATGAAATGATATATCTGGTCTTATCTTCGCAGTTCTTGTGTAACTTTTACATGTTTTCATCTTACAAGATGGTACTACCACAAAACGTCTGAAGTGTCTGAACACTACATAATTACCTAAAGTGCTTTTTGTTTATCGAATTTAAACACTAAGTAGTAACGTACATATCTATCATTTTTATATATCATTCTCTATATTATGTAATTTGTTACATAGAACTGGATTATTGGGATCTGGAACTTTAGGATTAAGTACGATGTAACATCTCAAAATTTGTTTGTCTATATTATCTACTGTCCATGTGTACCAACTGAAAACAAAATTCATCGTTCAAAAATATTACATACGTAAATTACACATCCGATATAGTTCAATCACAAAATACAGCCGGGATCGCTTCTGGCGTCGCAATAAAATACTAGAAATTTTTTATTTTTTTTTATTTTCAAAAAATAAAAAATCGGATGGATTTATCTGTTTTATCGGTGATCCTTACCCTCTACTTTTGACATATTTATTGTTCGGGGCAGTCCGCGTATGAACCGAGCGCCATAATCCATTTCAAAATAAATTCATACATACATTATTTAGCCACATCGACTGACGCCGATATCGGGTCGCCTCCGCGTTCAATTCAACCGAAACCAGGACCGGCTCCACCCATAGGTGCAATTGGTGCGAATGCACCGGGCGCGAATACATGGGGAGCTAAAACAACTCAATTGGAGGGTTCGAATAAATCAAATTTCAGATTTGTACCACACAAGTATTTATTTCCATCGACATGACAATTGTTATGACTGATTTTGACCTTGTCAACTGAAACCTTATCAGAGAAATATAATTATAGTTATAATTGTTCTTCGTGGCTTAGTTTATTAGGTACCTGACTGCTGATCCAAAGGTTCCGGGTTCGATTCCTGGTAGAGATACTCTTTTTTATTGTGTTTTCAGTCTGGATCTGTGAGACAATTAAAATCGTAAGTCTCCAAAATGTGGAAACTTGTTATTGGGAGCGTGTTATATTAATATTTGACATAGTACCTGTTAGTTGTCCGAGAAGCTATATTCAATAAATAAAAAAGTAAATAAACATTTCATATTGTATTATTTGCTTTTGTTGGTTTCGATACAGGCGTGCTGTGTTCCCAGCATGGTGGAGAAATTTATTGAAAAAAAAAAAAAAAAATTCTACTAGATTGAAAACACTGGTTTGTTGGAACAAATTGCCCTTCGATGAAAAAAATCACCACTTACACAGGGTGAATAAAAAAAAATATATTTTTTTGTAAATGAATTAAAAAAATTAATCACACCATTAAACACATTGATATGGCGTGTTTTATATTTTAGTTAGCTCTATGCAAATCATTTTTAAAATATTATAAATTATTTTTGTTTTTCCGATATATTATTACTTTGTTTTAGTACTAAAGGTGTTTATTTATATATTTTATTTTTTCGTCATCGATTCCACTCTTTGAGGACAATATTGTGCCGAGGAACTTGAAGGATTTTAATGTGTCCATGCACTTAGTTATTTCACTTAGTTCAGCAATGAAGTTCAAGACCTATTCTGAATATTGCATTTTTAAGCGAGACGCGGCTAGTGTGTCAGCATACACGCATTTGCTGTGATTCATTTTATAAGATAATGCATTGGGGCAACTCAAAAATTAAGTTCGCCAGGCGCCCAAAGCCATAGATGCGCCCCTGTCTGAATCCATTCCGATATTGTTTTTACTGCGTGTTATTTATTTTTTCCGTTCGATTCAAATTCGATGGGTTTTTTCGCGATGATTTATAAATTTCACCCCTGGGCGCGTTCTTGTCCGTCGTGGTGCGAATAAACATCTAAATTTTTATTCGATTCTATACTTACCTACTTATTTAAAACAAATAGATATTTTTATAGGTACCAAATATTCATAATATGCTTTTTCGCTTATTGTCAATGATGGATTTATTGCCCGATGACAACTTCTTTTTTGCATTTGTACCGCGTGAAGGAACAGGAGTTTCCTAAAAGAATGTTATTTAATTATCCAGTGGGGCGAAGGAGTGTCAGCTGACCAAAACTGCGCTGATTAGATGGTGTCGATAAATAATCTGATTTGAAGAATTTTTTTATGATTCCAAATCATAGAAAAAGTCAGTACCATAATAGATAGGTACCAATTTTCATATTTGTCTGAGCCAATTTAAATACACATTCAAAAAAAGTCATCTTTGCTTATTACTGTTTACTAACCCAAGGGGATATAGTGGGTAGTTATGATTTCGCAATTTTAAGGCTATTATTTTTATTGCTGATTATCAACAAGTGTCATGCTGAGATTGTATTCTGAAATTTACTTCACAATGTATCTGTGTGTGTGTGTGCTGTGTACTATGTGCTTTGTGCATCGTGACCCCAAGCACAACTTGAAAACTTGGTGAATATTCAAATTAAAAACTGTTGAACATACTCATTTCACAAAAATGTTGAAAATTTTCCATACAAAATTTGAATACTTCGGGAACAATCACCTGGTTCATAATTGCATATAATTGTCAGTAAAAATTGTAAACTGCAAGACCTAGAACAGGATTTCCTAGTTGGGCAGCAGTAATCTACTTATTGTTGTCATTATAAATGTGGTGTGATAAAAGGTAAATAAATAAATAATAGCGTTGTCCACAACCCACTCTTTTTTATGTTTTGAACAGAAATGGAAAATAAATAAGCCGTTATCTATGGAAAACTAATCAATACACTCAAAAATGTTCCTTCGTATTATAAAATAAGGCTAAGATGTTGTATCCAATAAATTTAATAAAATACCAAAAAAAATCACGTTGATAATCAGTTTTCATTTTCTATGTGATATAGGTAGGTACATAGAAAAATTATTGTAGAAATACATATGATTAAAAATTGTGAATTCTTAACTCATATTTGTTTAATGTTTGTCATTATTGGATATTTGTGGCCCTTGTGTTTGTGATCGTGTATTTATAGTAGGTACCAATTTATTATTTGTGAATTATATGAATCTTTAAAAGATGAAATCCTAAAAGCGAAACGTGTTGTTGTTTCATATTTGATATCCACAATTATGTTTCATAGATCTAATGTCATTTTTTGTCTTTCTTCCGTTTATATTTCTATTTTTATTGTTGGTTTACGATACCAATTTGATAAAATAGCCATCATCGGAGCTTTTATTCAACTACAAAGATGGAGGAAAGCTCTCCGAAATGGATTTTTAGTGCTTTTATTTCTTGGATAGAGCCTCGCGTCCTGTAATGTCGGAGGAACCAATTTGTGACATCGGTTGCAACATGGATGTTCGATGTATTTGGAAATACGTTCAACCTCCATTATAATATTTACATGATAAATGATGAGATCATTTAATATTTCGCTGGGACTGGCCAAGTCCCAATACAAAAATATTCATAGGGTCGTATTACGGGAGTTATTTAAGAAAAATGTAAGAACCTAACCTAACCTTTTTTTTTTCGAAGAGGAAAAATCCTTCATGGACACCCTTTTGGGGTAGTGCCGGATTCTTACCGGCTAAAAAACCTCTTCGCTTCTATGCTGTGTATGTTCCTGCCAAATTAATGGCATTACATTGCACAGCAGTATTTATTCATTTCATCTTTCCTCCATCATCTCATCCTTTTCCTTCGTTGCAACTATTCTCTCCAACAGTTCAGCCGCAACTCTCCATTTTTCTTTGCTCTGCTGCATTAGTTCTATCAGGTTTTCTGGCGTTATCGTTTGTCCCAGCCCAACTGTCATCATCTCTCTTTCTCCCTTCCTTCTTTCACATGTCAGCAGCGTGTGCTCTACATCATCGTCATCATCGCAGAACATGCACCTGGTATTTTCTCTTTTTCTTATTTTATTTACATTCTTCATAAATACTCCATGCCCTGTGAATACATGCGTGAGACGAAACGTTACCTCTCCATGCTCTCTACCCATCCATGTCTTGATGTTTCGTATTAGGCGGTGTGCAACCTAACCTAACCTAACCTAACCTTATCTTTTTCTTAATTTTTCTCAAATAACTCAATAGCATTTAAATATTTTCTTCTTCTTCTTCTTCGTGGATTACTTACAAGGTCTCTCCGTCAAGTCCGTGAGCGACCTCTGGATACTACACTCCTACACTCTTCTTTTCGCCTTCCATCACAACGAGCTAAGCGATATATATAATTTTAATTTGCCGTAGTTAATATGAAAAAATTAATTGAATTTCGAAAATTAGGTAGATACGAATATTTCTTTTAATTCATATAATAAAAAAATATCTAAACGACACGTAGATTATATAAATACTTACTTAAACGTAATTTTATAACATAAAAATTAATATTTATTTAACTTTAACTACGTATTCCTAAACATACATGATCCTTTTTTTGCTTATACTATATATATATATATATATATATATATATATATATATATATATATATATATATATATATATATATATATATATATATATATATATATATATATATATATATATATATATATATATATATATATATATATATATATATATATATATATATATATATATATATATATATATATATATATATATATATATATATATATATATATATATATATATATATATATATATATATATATATATATATATATATATATATATATATTTATATATATATATATATATATATATATATATATATATATATATATATATATATATATATATATATATATATATATATATATATATATATATATATATATATATATATATATATACAATACTATAAATATATTCGTTTACAGCACATACAATACTATATAATCGTTTTTTGTGTAGCCAATATATTTATTTTTCTACTACTTTCAAAACTACATACCTAGTCAACAGCTAATTTAAAAATACTAAACCCTTACAAATAACGACCACGCCTTCTGAATTACCCTCAACATTTCGCATAGCAATCCCATTAATAATAATAAAAACGTATCAATATATTATCGCCATCTGACACCATTCTGTGATTCGATTCATCTCACATTCGTTCGTACCTATGCCATGTAGATAAAGGCAAACAAAAGTTGACAAGTTTATATATAAAGTTATAGCAGCACTTTGCTAATTGAATCATTGGAATTGAAGCATCGCTGGTGGATAACGAGATGTGTAGCAGGGCAGTGAATGGGGAAGGAAAGTAAGGCAGCTTTTACCATAAAACTGACTATAATAGTTACCCTATGAATGTCATAGATAGACCAATGGTTGTGTACAGTACAGTCAACAATGGTACTTACACATAATATCAATACGACACTATTAATTCCACGTAGTAAATTTCATAAATAGTTACTAATGTTAGATGACTTTTGATACAGCAACCGCTAGGTGTACATAGATATTATATTGAGAAAAATATGATTAAAAAAATGATGAAAATACCAGAATTCCGTTTAGATATTCGAGAATTAAGATAGTTTGAAAGGAATTTAAGTTTTTGAATCAAAGTTTTTCTTCAGTGAAGGTAAGTATACATATTTCTAAGCTCCAATTTACAAATAGAATCACAATGTTTGTATTAATTAATTTCAGAAATTGATATTCTGAAACAAAAAATATAATATAAAATGGCACACATATTATGATTTTTGGTGAAGGCCCTTGTATACCCTGAGTATACGGATATACACAAAAATGCACTCTAAATTACCTTCTGATGTATGAAACACGAAAAAATATTGTGTTTTTTTTAAATAACAAGAATAGTAATTCAAACATTATAATATTAAAATACTCAGCAAGTAGATTTTCATATTTTCTTTCGATTAAAGTAAAAATTTACTTCATAGGCTTTGTAGTTTTTTTAGTTACTTACAATAAAAAAATAAAAAAAGGGTTTTACTAAAACTAATTTTACAAGAAAAGTATTAAACAAATTTAATTTTCTTAAACTCTTGCAATAGAATAAAGATGAAAATAAAAAGTGTTCCTTATTTCAAAGACATGTCTTTTGAGGGTACTGGGGAAAATATTTTCAAAATACACTTTATAGCCTACCATAGCCTCTTAATGACTCTTCTTCTCCCTTTTTATATCCCAACTCTTTGTCTGTACCGACTATTAGGGTCAGCTCTCCTCGTCCTTGAATAATAGGTCCTGTATTATGCCACTTAAGCCATGTCTCTGCAGTTGGTTTCATCTTTGCACGATCCAGGAATTCGTGGGTCTTCCTCTGGAGGAAGATCCATGGAAATTGCTTAGTTTTAAATGTGATCTGGCAGTCTGCGTTAAACATGCACGTACCAACTCAACTGTCTTTAATCTATCTCACAATGTAGATGAGTAACGCCAAAACTTCCACGAATGCATAAACTTTTCATTTTGTCCCGTAGCGACACTCCACAGTTTCCAGTTGCCTAGAGTAGAAGTTGGTAACTTTTTTTTTGTCCCGTAACGACACTCAACAGTTTCCAGTTGCCTAGAGTAGGAGTTGGTAACTTTTTGTTGTCCCGTAACGACACTCCACTGTTTCCAGTTCCCTAGAGTAGGAGTTGGTAACTTTTTGTTGTCCCGTAACGACACTCCACTGTTTCCAGTTGCCTAGAGTAGGAGTTGGTAATTTTTTTTTGTCCCGTAACGACACTCCACAGTTTCCAGTTGCCTAGAGTAGGAGTTGGTAACTTTTTTTGTCCCGTAACGACACTTCACTGTTTCCAGTTGCCTAGAGTAGGAGTTGGTAACTTTTTTTTGTCCCGTAATGACACTCCACAGTTTCCAGTTGCCTAGAGTAGGAGTTGGTAACTTTTTGATTAATGAATAACGACGATGAAAATCGAATTAGTTGTGGAAAATGTTATTTTTTTATGTAAAAATTAATATATCCTTGTTATCCTTGTGGCTCAAATCATTAGACGTTTGATTTCTAAGGGTTTGTTTCCCTTTTGGTTTTTTTGTGAATTGAATGATACTATCTTCAAATGGTTACAATTTGATATTGAATACATTTCAACTTATAATTTTATCTATCTTTGTGTATATAATATAAACATATATAACGCACACTGGCGGGCTTATTGTCATTAGGCAATTTCTAACAATCAACAAGATAACAAAGTAAATTATATATATATATACAAAATTATATGTATACATGATTTGTCTGACAAAAAAATGAGGAAAAAATCTCGCTGTACGAAACAAAATAATATAGTTGAGGATATCCAGCTTAATATAACATAATGACAAATTCATTATTTTCAAAAATATATCAGAATTAGGTAGGTCTTACACAGCAGATTCCTATACATTGTCTTCGTTTCTTTATTTTCTCACAATTACAGAACCAACCGATGTAATATAATATATACATATTATTATTATTTTATTTCTTTGTTATTATTCTATCAGATCAATATCTATGTATTCTCGGCGTATATATTTCATATTTCTCTCTCTGCCAAAACTCAATTATCCCCTATCCGCATATTGTATTACGACCATAATCTGAATTTCCACAAAAATATATAATAATAATATTAAAAATAATCCATTTATAGTCCAGTCCTGTCCTTGGTATTCACATCAAAAGAATTGTTCCGCTATTCTTTTATTTGTTCGCTATTTGATTTCATTGGTCGTTTACTTCCCTCCGCGGATAGGAGCCTGGGGGGAACAAGGGGGTGGGGGGGGACTGGTGACTCGGGAGTGAAGGGTAGGCGAGGGGGTAATCTCATAAATATACATTGGAGAAAACTCAGACGCCCGTATTTTGCGGCCAAAATTCATTTTCTCTCTCTCTGTCTGTCCCATCTTCCGACATCAGAGATTTGAACGTGCTTGTAACCAACCTTATCATTTCACATAGTAACACACGCAAGTGTTGGAAGTCAGATTGGTGCCTTTTGATGCATTTAGCGAGTCAAGTATTGTGGTGGAGTAGGTGGATATTGAGGAAAAAGAGAGGGGTAAGGTTTAAGAAAGTAATGTATCACAAATATGAATTTGTTATATTTCGCGTACTTGAAAACTCATGGGGAAAATTGATCCAAAAAGTATTTAAATATTCTGTCTTCAAGATCAGAGAATCTCCACCATAGCTTGGTAGTATTCATCTTTTCCA
Organism: Molanna angustata; assembly: GCA_963576475.1. Classification (NCBI taxonomy): domain Eukaryota; kingdom Metazoa; phylum Arthropoda; class Insecta; order Trichoptera; family Molannidae; genus Molanna; species Molanna angustata. Next base: position 11,367,268 of record OY754981.1, read on the forward strand.
TTACAAGCTTTTGGGTTCTAATAACTGAGAGTTCACTGTAAATGATTCTGTTTTATTTTTGAATTATATCTATAAATCCATTTTGTATTTAATAACATGAAACCTCAGAACATATTTAAAAAGTACTGCCTCAGAACAGACTCGTCTAGTGAAGCAGTAAATTTCCATATTGGAACGATTGTTCTCATTGGATTTCATTTCATCTCATATCATCTTTTTTCATTTCTTCTCATCTCATGTCATCTCATTTCATTTCATTTCATCTCATCTTATCTCATCTCATTTCATTCCATTGCATTTCTTCTCATCTCATCTCATATCATATCATCTCATCTTATCTCATCTCATCTCATCTCATCTCATCTCATCTCATCTCATCTCATCTCATATCATATCATCTCATCTTATCTCATCTCATCTCATCTCATCTCATCTCATCTCATCTCATCTCATCTCATGTCATGTCATCTCATCTCTTTTCATTTCATCTCATGTCATTTCATTTAATTTCAGCTCATTTAAAATAATTTCATTTAATTTAAAATGATCTTTACGTATCTGCGTGTAGTTCTCTGACACTTTCAAAAATTTTCATTTATATATTTATTTCCAAGTTATTAAATATACAATAAACGATATTTTGTTAGATTATTTGCAATCGGCAATTCTTTTCAACCACCTAAGGATAAGTTGAGAAAAAATAAGAATCCGAAGTTGATATAAATTCGTTTATCAGTCTCCAAAATAACTGTAAAAAGTTTCTAACACCAATGGTACTAAACCTTATAACATAATTATCAAGTGAGTCTGGAGGTAGAATGGTTAATATATGGACAAGCGATCCAGAGAACCCGAGTTTAAAATCATCTATGTCTTTCACCTTTCATGAATATTTGCTCATTTTGGAGAATGTAGGTTGAGGTGAGGATGTATTATTTGTAACAATTCTGCATTTTCACTTTGACTATCACATAATGAGAATTTCCTTATATAAATAGATATCAATGAAGTTCAATGAAAGATATAAAATAAAACACGTGTTTATTATGATGTGAGCACGTGTCGAGGTTCGGAATATAAAGATAATAGTGGAAAACCGGGAGCGGGCGAGGGTTGGTAATTAACCCTTCTCTTGACCCATTAGCCACATGTGCAGGAAGGACGAAAGGGATGTTCTATAGGCATTTCACCTACCCTTTATAAGGCCATTTGGACTATATTCAAAACTGAAAAAACATTAGGAATTTAATGAATTTTATTAAAAATAATTATTGTTAAGTTTTAAAATAAAATGTTATAATTATAATTATTTAACACGCTTTTGAAGTACATTTTTTATAAAATATCACTTCGTACTTTGGGATTGCAATCCGGTAAACCAGATCCGGCATCATTAGACGTCAATCGGATCCGACATCAACTGGCCGGATCTGATATTAGATCCGGTAAATTAAAAAAAATATTCATGAAACCGATTTATAGAAAGAACTGTACATATAAGGCTTTCTCGATCGGTGGACGTGGATTGTAGCCCTGCAAGGAGTCGAAAAACGATTTTTTTATTGCTTGCCTTAAAACAGATTCATAATGACTTATATATTATTGTGATATTAATTGATAATCTTGATTTAGTTAGATTTTATTAAGTAGGTACAATCTAAGAAGGTTCCCTACAAAAAAAATTTAATAAATTGCTTCTCGGGCAACTAAAAGGAAAAAGATAATATACCTACTATGTCAAATATTAATTTAACACGCACCCAATAACAAGTTAGTACATCCTGAAGACTTTTGATATTTATCGTCTCACAGATCCAGACTGATAACACGATTAATAACTGTGTCTCCACCGGGAACCGAACCCTTACTTGGATTCAGTTAGTTAAAAACTGTATTTTTTTTATAAACTTGTAATGGTGATTTTGGAATGAAAAGGGGAAAAAATATGTGACCAATCCGGTCGGGTCCGGCCGGATCAATGGAGGTCTGATCGGATCCGACCAGATTTAAAATGGTGCTGGATTATAATCCCTAGTCGTATATTCTTCATTTCTGGATAACAATATATTGATTAATATTTTTCAGATATCTTGGTCATACCCCTGATGTTTCTTATTTAAAAAGATCTGAAGTCCACGAGTGTGAATCTTCCATTCACATTCGTCGATTGTTCTTTTGCACCATGGTGCCGAGATTGCTAATCTAGAGGGCTCCATGAGATACTTTTAGTGCTATTCATTTTTTGTCGTTCACTTAGCGTTGTGTGAAGGGGCCGTTTACAGTCTCCATATGCAGAGCAGGAGGTGGTGGTAATAGCGAAAAATAAATTGAATCTCCTGAAAGATGAGTTATTCTCTTTATTCATAAATATATTAATGCTTGAATTCGTAGCGTATGTATGTACATTTACTTATATTATATGTAAACGTATCTATAAATAAACAACGCAATAGACAACAATATAAAACTAGCTCACCTTAGCACAGGCTATGCCTAGTGAGGGGGCTAGTAACAAAGATACAAACAAAAAGGATAGCTTTAGCTATGTAAGCAATGGTGAAATAATGAAATTATATTTATTGCAATGAAACAACTTATATTTATTTTGTATGTCTACTATGTAAGAATAAACTTATATTTCCTTTAATTATTTTGTATCTTACATCTACTCTATGTTATTGGATTGAAATAAATAAAAAATAAAAACAAATAAATAAATTACTTAATAATTTTCAAGAAAACTATGGAATATCAGAATATGAACATGAAAACACAGGGCGATTAGAATTAAATATTAGGTATGCCCAGAGATGATTTTGATATATCAAAAAGAATAACAACGCATTAATGTCTCAAATGTATAAAAATTGTGTCATTTATGTAGATATAAAAATCCCCATCCCTAATTTAACAGTTCGAATTACACGTTACACTATCAGCGATCTTTAAAGTCCTGGTTCACATCCTCGCTCGACGCAATCACGCCCCGCGTCATAGGAGCAATTGCCGCTTAATATCTTCAAATCTTCATCCCCCCAAACATAGGGATGTTATCTAAAGTGGCGTACGCATCCACCACTTCATTCCGCGCCCGCAGACAAATGACCCTCGGAACCCTCGCACGCGGAGACTTGTGGTAGCGACGGCCCCTCTCGGTTTCGCGTCAGTGTATACATGTAACCAACTACTCTAAATACTAAACGCACACACGTACAAAATAAATAAGAGCTGTGCCTAAAAACGTATTCTTGAAGCTTTTGCTTAGTGCTTTGCCAAATACAAACGTCAGATTTTTTATTAAAAAACATTTAATTCTATAAAATTTATACGTAAGTTTGCAGATATCCTTTATTTTGATATTAGGTAGTAGAGTTTAGTTTTTGTACTTTTTATATTATAATGGCTTCGTTATTAGAAATTAAGTATTATTGTTTTGCATTGACTATATACCTATAATATATTTAACATTTCAATGAGGTTAAGTTGAGCCGGGTTTATGACAATATTTTCTTACACTGCACTATGCCTGGATATATTTTCTGTACAACCACCATTAAAATCTATGTAACGTCATATTGGTAATCGCTATACGCAACCGTGTAGGTACATTTAAAACATCATTTTCCTTAAATTTTACAAGACTCGCAGTAGAAATGATGTAGAAACGCAGTATAAATAATAATAATAATAAGAAATTATTGGCTAAAATAAAATTCATACAAAACATAATGTACAAAAGAAAACATTATAATAGCCAAAAGGCGGACTTGTTAATGAATTAACGTCTTCCAGTCAACCTAAAACTCAAGAAACTCACTTAAAAAAAGACAAGCGATGTTTATAAATGGCGATTCAGTAAGAAGGTATTAAATCTAATCCAATCATTGGCTCCACATCCCAAGGTGGCTTTTGCTGTGGCTGGACCAGCCTCGTGGAATAAACTACCACATGAACTGAGGCAAATCGACAACTTAGCACTATTCAGGAAACACCTAAAAACTCACTTCTTCCGCGAGTTACAAAAACCTGTAATATATTCAAAGCGCCCTTGAGGTGAGGTTATCACAAAAACGACGCTGTAAAAATCATCCTAATTTATTTATTTTTAAGGTGATATCGGGCTTCCGAAAAATCTCTTCGCCATTCCGATCTGTCAGCGTGTCTCCAATTGACCACGCCCAAAGAGTCCAGTAACCTTGCCATCGACTATCGACAGATGAAACATGCCTACCTGCCGTATTATTCTTCGTAACAAAGGTAACTTTTTAGATAATCAGGAGGGAAAGTCTAGTCAACCGGCTGAATCAAAACCATCCATGTTTGCCCATATCTGGATATAATTATCTTATGGAGTTCTATAATATCTTAAGATGTTATAGATATTATGGATTTGCATTGGGGATTAAGGCCGCTGGTACTCCTGAAAGTATTCGATCCATCTCAGCCTTTAGGGTCTCGCTCTATGCCTCACAACTCTCTGGTTTATGGCAAAAGACTCTTCTGGCGATCTTACTCATTATTTCCACGTGTCCAACCGATGTGCTTCAACGAATCCTGATACACCCCCTGATGTTTACATCATCATAGAGCTGGTACAGGTCACGATTGTATCTGATTCTTGACACACAACCGTCAAAAACAGCTCCATAGATTCGCCGCAGGATCTTTCTTTCTTAAATGCTAAGTTGGTCCTAATCTCTTTTAGTAAGAGTTCAGGTCTCAGAGTCATAGGTATGTCAACACTGGAGGAAGTATTTAAATAATCGTCGTTTTTCTAAGGGGTTCTAATTTGTTGCCTCAAACCACTCCTGTGCTTGTAGCAATCCTTTTATTTGCCCCATGTTGGGCGCCACTGAATATCCACCTCACTCCTCCATGCAACCTTTATTCACTGCAGTCACAATAAACATTATGGGACAATTGTAAAACATTAGCACGGAATGAAGGCGTTAAAGAGGATTTTCATTAATGCAACCGAATAACTTCAGGCAGTTATGTAAAGTTTCAAAGTTTCGGGTTCAGGTATTGTGCCGTGGTTTAAAATAGCGCTCGTTTTGAAGATGAAATATTTAATTACTCAAATAGGTACAACATAATTAATTTCATCTGGATTGATTTTAACACGCATCACGCCATTTCGCTGTTATTGGGGTAGACATAAAGAATCGAGCGCCATATTGTACACATAGTCATGCTACTGATTTTGGCCGGCCACTATTCTTTATCCTCTTTCAGCTCAGCAATATTTCTTTTCAGTTTTTCTTCATTCATTCTTCGGATATTTAGGAATTACCTATTTAAATAAAATGGACACGAATTAATATTATTTTAGATATGATGTGTGATGACCGTCTGACAAAAAAAATATTTATAAGAATGATAAAAGAAGGACGAAAAGAAGAGGTCGAATAAGGAAAAGTTGGCACGATCACATAAATGGAATTTTGAAAGACGGAGACGATAGAAGTAACAATCATAGAATAGCGTGTATGGGACGATTCATGGACGTGAATGAAGCGATAAATGTATGTCAAAGAAGAGGAGTCTGGCGTTCGGTTCTCTCTGCCTACATCAAATACAATTATGATACAATTCACTTTGTTGATATACTTATCAAGAATGAATTTATTATTTGTTAAGATCAGTTTCTATATGAGCCAACATAACAAATAAAAAAAATTGACGCAAAATTTGATTATGGTTCAAAATATTAATTTGATAATCACAAATCGTTTACATTTATTTATATCATCACGGCATATCCTACAATTCGGGGTAACCAGCGACAGGAGCGAAGGTGTGCATTACCTTAAAAAGGTAGCACAACACATGCGTGTTTTGAAAAAAAGGCACTACCTTCAGAATGGTTGGTTAACCTCATTGCTGAACTATGTGAGATGTTATTGTTGCCTGGTATATTTTCGGTTACCCGGGTCTTACGGGACGCTCGAAAACAATAATAGAAAAGAGTGGAAGCACTATTCTAAGCCGTTGCCTCGCAGCTACGTTTGCATACTGCGTATTTAAATGTTTTTTACAGTTGGCAATTATTTGTCTCCAAAATATAAATGTTTTATATAGTCTTTAAAATTCACATCACAGCCGTAAAACTGTAGGAAGTTTAGGCTGGGTAATAAATATATCTTGTTGTTGGGTTATTGTTATTCTTATAATGAGTGTTTGTGTCATAATTTGTTAATTAATATGCATCGGAAGAGATGAAGAATGGACAAAAACACGGAGTCGAGGGAACCTTGAGAGATAACTGATTTTAATTCAAGTCGCTGAGAGTAAAGTTAGTAATTCGCATTAATTAGGAGTATTAAATCACAGCTTACAAACGAGCGGACCATTTAAATTCTGTTTACCACTGGGTAAATTGTTATGCCTTGAAAACACCCCGGGTTATTAGTGTATTTTGATAGCGAGAATAATTATTCCTACCACCATCGTTTAATGACCACCCCTGCCCCTAGCCCCGTCTAGGTTTGGGGCGCGATTTACACACCCATTCCTGGGACACCAAATGTTTGCCACCACCCACTTAAACAGGGATGCCTACACTCAAACCAAATTCAGATTTGTTTAGGTAGGTACCAAAATGATCTAATAAAAATATTTTTAAATGATTGTACTTAGTAATAAAATTCAATAGTTTTATAGGATTGGGTATATTAAATAGAATTATCTCATGAAATATTTAAAACTATTGTGATCAGCAATTGAATTCCTAATACAACATGGATCAAACTTAAATCTATCGTCAACACACTTTACATAAGAAAATGGATATTGTTGGTTGGAAGATATTGCCATAATATGGCAATAAGCCCGCCATTGTGCGCTTATTGTGTGATGCAAAATAATTTTAAAAAAATCTATGAGAGTAAAAAATACCTCGTTTTGTTTTCTGCGTCATAAAATACTGAAAATCTGCCTAATCCAATTATTTTAACAAATGCATTATGATTATGTATGCTGAAGGAGGCCAAAGGCCCAAAAAGGGCTGTAGTGTAAAGCCATTATTGATTTTAAAAAATATATGAGTGAATGATATATGAGAAAAATTATCAAATAGAAAATATAAAGCACTTTTTGTTCCTTATTCGATGTCCTCGTGGAGTTTCCATGAATTTACCTTTGACACAGTTAGTAAAATCGCCATATCAAAACATTTAACATTGACAATAATTAAAGTTTTAAATTCAATTTAAATAATTAGTGACACCCTTGGTATAAAAGCTTTACCATTTACCTTCTCCCACCCTTCCTAATAGACATAAGATGGCGTCCCAGATACATACATCTTCATTATTCCATAGTTTACAGGCACGGCCAGACTTTGCTATAGTCATTAACAAGTGTTTAAAATTAGCCAATTAAAAGTTTGGCCCGATGATACTGTTGCTAATAAATGAATTGACCAGAACGTTAGACCAAGCGGAGCCTCTCACACCAGCAAGCTTTTTAACTAATTGTTCTTCTTTAATTTGAATATTTGATAATTATCACAGTGTCGTTTGATTAAAAATATATCATTGACAAAACAGTGTGCAGTCGCAATACTGAGATGTTTAAATCAAGTGTAATTATCATCATAATTGGTCCTGCAGCCTTGTGTGGACCCTGGCCTCCTCCAGAATACTTCTACAGCTGTCCTTCTCCTCCAGTTTTCTATAAATATGTAAGACCCATTGCCACCTACAAGATATAGACAAGAGCAGATACAACATGAATAAAATCTCTTTTAAGATCATCCAAAATGAAAACACTGCAATGCATATCCGGAAACTCATTTAAAAGAAAGAATAAAAATTATACCAAGATATACGAAAATATGTAAGTAATATAGAAGACATCGTCAGATGAGGTTGACATTGAAGACGATACTGGAATGGACACTTAGGTAAATAGAATGCAAGATGTTAGACTTCCACTTATCACTCTTCAGGAGAACCCAGTCGAAAAAGATGGCATGACAATTTGAAATCTGAGACAATTTGAGACTAATTTTCTTCTTTTTTGGCCTTCTTTGCTAGCTAACTTCGTTGCTAGCTAAAAGCCTCTTCCGTTCGCTCCTATTGATTTCTGTCTTATCCTCGCCGCATCCAGCTTTGTCCATCCAATTGGACAACAACGCACACCCGGGAAGATTTCTGAAATTTTTCATTTTTTTTATATTTATATTTACATATTTCTGTAACAGTAAGAATTTATTTCGCAATCCAATGGATTTTATGTTTACAAATAACATATAAGTACAGACATTCAATTAAGATCTGCAATTTTCACTTATAAAGAGGATGCGCACTGGTAAACGCAACCACTCCCAGGAGCCAGACTTACCTTTTTAATACTTATTTCCAAAATCAAAGACAATTTCAAAAAACCGGCCATTAAAAATGATTCATCGAAAACGTTGGTATCTCTCAGACTATAGGTAATGTAAGTCATACAAAAAAAAAGATAATATAGTAAAAAAAATAAGAGTAAATATATATAAAATATAAAGTTCAGCTGAAGTATTCTCCTATAGATATCATTTTTATATTTTCACAAACAAATATAATGTACATTCAAAGAAATATCATTTAACATACATTTTTCCTTTATAATGATATAAACACGCGTTAAATATTCGTTAGGTACTAAGTACACATTGTCTCCATTCGAGTAGATAGGAAAATAATAATTAAATTTTAATAACATTTTGTTGAAGTAATTAATTACATATTAAGTCCGTAAATATGTTTAATTTATTTTACCTCCAATGTTAATACGACGGTTAATGCCTCAGTCAAACTTTTTCAATTAATCACAAACAAAATTCGCCATTTTCCATCAATTAATTAATTAGCATTATTATTTTTATCCACACGTACATTTAATAATTTACTTTAAATCCCAAATTTGTTAGGTTAGGTATTATAAAGATATACCCTCGACCCAAACTCAATTGTTTTTCATTACGACATAATGATGAAAAGAGACGGCGAGCGAAAATTTCCCGAGCGGCGGAAAACGAGCGGGAAAGGGATGGAGCTTTCCTTTGAAGCGATCCATTAAACGCAAAGGAAAACTCCGAGACGGCGTCGAAATTATATACTCATCTCGCTTGAGTTTTTGTTGTGGTGTACGGGTGTGAGAGAGAAAGTAATAAAGGATAATTATACATTGTATTTGCAAATTACACGGTACTTAGCCGTCCATACAATGTACATTAATCATGACGACCTCCCCCCCCATCTCCCTCTTTCTCGTAAGTCTGAGTGGGTGGGGGAGGAAGACGGAGAAACATCGCCTACAAAGGAATCCTTTTTATAAGTTTGGCGTTGTTAATACTTCACTATAAAAGTCCAATTAATGATAATAACAGGCGCTAGATGGCTCCACTGTGTATTTTAAACTCATTATATTTCGTTAGCATGAAGGTCTGATTACGTAATTTATACAGCAATAAATCATAATATTTGTTATATGCTACAACTTTGAATATTATTACACAAATATGAAGATATCTGTTTTCACTGTTTATTTAGAAGCCTATTAAAACATGTTATGAATATTGTTCTACCAAATACAATATTCAAACATTCTTCATGGTATGCTTTAATACAATATTTTATCTATGTAGTCTCATAATCTCGAAGCCAGAATTTCTATGATAATGTAGGTAGGTACATAGTTTTTTACTAGTTATTTCGATTTCATACTAATCTTACATACCTACATTTTGATGAAAAAATTCTAAATTATCTCTTGATATCAATTCTCAACTATTATCGTGCAAGTTATTATTCCGGGAGATGAATCATTTTTATTGTTTTTTTTAAATTCTCTTTCTTATTGAATATAGGTATGAAAAAGGTAAGTCTGACATCCGGGAGTGGTTGCGTTTACCAGTGCGCATCCTCTTTTAAGGTGAAAATATCAGATTTCAACATTATTTCAATATAATTTTTACTTTATGTTATGAATACCAATAAAATCCATCCGTTTGTGAAATATGCACTTACTGTTACTGAAATATATAAAATAAATAAGAAATATTCTTGGGTGTGCGCTGAACAAATCACCAACTTTCATTGTAATCAGATGGATGGTATAAGAGCACAAAAAGGACTTTCAAAGATACAAATGATTTTAAAATCTGCAATTTTCACCTATAGAAAGAGGATGCGCACTGATAAACGCAACCACTCCCAGGTGCCAGACTTAGGTACCTTTTTCATACCAATATTCTATAAGGAAGGAAATATAAAAAAAAAACAAATTTATTTAATAGTCGCATTTTTTTTGTTGTATGATTTAATGTGTTTAAAATTATTATTTACAAATTGAGTAGGTAATTGTGAAACTGTGAAGATTTCACATGTTGTGGTAGGAAAATTTCAAAGTAAGCCACAAGCCAATCATCAGCTACCTGCTTTTAGGTACTTACCTACTTATCTCTACATATTTCCATATTTACAATTTTTTAATCCGACTGTAATCATAACATATTTATGTTGTTTTAGAAGTAGATATGTACAACATGCAATAATTATTTGATTTAAGTTTTTATTTATTATGATTTAATTACATTAAATTAAATGGACATTTATTTCCATTTTGTATAGAAGAATATCATAAAAAAATTACTTAAGCAAGATTTGTCATTGATTTCAATTACCTACAGATACCTTTAATTATGTTTCGTTATAAAAATGAAACAAAAGAACAAAAATATAGTCAACTTGTATTGAAGACGATCAAATGAAATAAATGAGGCAAGGTCTGCCAAAAAAAGAGAGGTTTGGCAAAGTAGGAGGCAAGAAGTATGTAGGTAGGTATTATTAGAGGTCCGGGATAATAATCAGAGAGAATAAAAAGCTAATTGCCTTCCCCGAAGTGTTCCAATTATTTTACTCAATTACCTCGTAAAACAACCTTTGCTATATAGAGTTTGTAATAATTAATCCCCGGACTAATATTATTACACCCACCTGACTCACACCAAACTCACTCATTCACTCACCTTCTTCTGTTCTCTTGTCTTCTCGTTCTTCTTCGTTGTCGTCGTTTAAAAATACCCACGATACAACTTTATTGTCCTACGGCGAAAATCGATAGAATATGTAAGAATGTATGGAATAAAATTGAATCAAATTTGAAATTGTCTTGTAGATATCTTGTATTGAAAATCGATAATTATTTATCTGTAAGAATGTTTGGAATAAAATAGAATCAAATTTGAAATTGTCTATATTATCTTATATTAAAAATCAATGATTATTTATCTATAAGTATTTTTGGCATAAAATAATACCAAATTTGAAATTATTTATTGTCTAGCTTCGAAAATGGATAGTCATTTATTTAAAAATTTGATTCTATTTAAATAAAATAGAATCAAATTTGAAATTCATTGTTATCCTTAAGCAAAAATAGATTGTTATTTACCTATCTGATGATTTGATGTTTGGAATAAAATTTGAAATAGTTGTCCTACATCGAAAATTGATAATTATTTATTAGTGAGAATTTTTGTATTAAAAACTTAATCAATTTTGAAATAATTTATATACTGTCCTACATCGATAATGAATTATTATTTATCTGTAAGAATGTTTGTCGAAAATGTATAGTTATTTAATTTGTAAGAATATGGTCTCGTAACAAGACCGATATCCCGAATATTGACCTATGAATGTATTCTTAAAAACAAGATCTTGTATGCAATCCGAAAACAAAATGTACTGCCTAACCTGATCTTCGTCAGGTCTTATCCACGTATTTCGGTATTTGGCATCATCTTCATCAATTAGTTCAAGAATTAACCGAGGATTCTCAACGTATGGTGATGTTAATGTAATATTACAATATTCAGTGTTAGTCAAAGTATGGCGCGCGCCACCTGAAAAAAATTCCTGGTACCCGGTATAGACATCCCGTCAAAGTTGAGACAGGCAGTTTTCAGGAGATATTACACGTACTTCATCATCCCTCATCCCCCCCATGGCTGGTAGTGCAGGGAGGACGAGGGGGAAATAAGTAAGGAGTGGGGGGGCACCAGATGGGAGATACAAACCTGGTTGTGGAATGGGTAGGTACCAAGATATATAGGATACAAAGACGGATGTACAGGGATGATGCAAAATTTTAATCATGTAAAAAAATACGCAATTACAAAAGCTTTAATTTTGAAAACATTGGGATTATGAGTTGTATTTGTGGAACATGTGTTGTGCTTTGTTTTAAACACGGGTGTGTTCTTTGAAACGATAGACTTCGACGTGAACGCTTCTTCGTCAGGACGCATAATTTCAAATTACGCCATACAATGATGGGCTGCGGATCGTCGTTGAAGTGGGTAGGAGACAGAGAGAGTTGTGACATGGGCGGATAGAATTTAGCTAACGGAAATATATCATGATAAGTTGATACTGTCTATTTACCTACCAAATTTATGGCTCTAAAAACTGTAAATTGTAGAAAACTACATCACGAATTAATACTAGGTACCTCGTAACAGGATCTATACAGGGAGGTGATTTAAACTATTTTTTTTAATAATATATCGTGATATTTTAATTACTGAATGGAGGTCATAACTTTTATACTGTAAAAATCCCCAAATGCATTTAAACATTTTTTTTCGAACTTGAAATTTTCTAAATTGATTAACTAAACAATCAGCAAGATTATGGAATAGCCTAAGTCCGAATATTGGGTCGTCTAACTCGCTTTTTATTTTCAAGAAAAAACTAAAGAAGGAATATTTATCCCCAATCACCTGTTTCAAATTTCTCTCCTAGTTCTTTCCCTATCCTTTTTTTATTTTATTTTTGTTTTTTGTTATCTTATTTAAATATATCATTTCTTTGATTTTTTTGCTATCATTCTTTTGTTGATGTACATTCACAATTTCGTCATACTTTGTAATCTGGTTGGTTGGAATAAATTGCCTAGTGACAATAAGCATGCCAGTGTGCAATATATTTGTTTATTATGAAGGTACAAAAAGATAAATAAATAAAGCGAGCTATCTTATTGAATGGTAACCCTGTGAGTGTTGTCATATTATTAAAGTTAACAAAAGTTGCAGAAATTTAACAAGTAATGTTTACAGCCTGAGGTATCTTCAAGTTTAATTCTTGTCAAAATGTTTCGCCGTCAGTACGACGTAAAACTTCTTCCCAATAATTCAGTGACTTTTTTACTTTCGAAACTCACATTGAATAATTGATATATTTTACAAGTGAACATCATATAATTATTAATGTATGTACATAAATGTAATCAGAAAAAACGAATTTTGAAATCATAAGAAAATTATCATTTTTGATAGCTATGTATTTCGCCTTTTTATGGCTTTTCTATGTAATCATCAAAACTATTCGTCAATTTATGTTTCAATTGGTCACTTTGAATCAAAACAATTACAGAAAGATACAGAAGATCTGTATAGGAAAGTATATCTGCCTACTATTATTATGTATATCAACTAACTTTAACCAATCCAAAATTAACTCAAGGCATATATTGGGTAAAGATTCATACAGATTGACGTATTTTGGATTCCGATAATTCACGCAAAAACCCTTTTTAACGCTCGTGATAGTTACCCTTACTAAAACGTAACATCATAGTGTAGGTATTAGGCGATTTAAATAAAATTATAAATATAATAATATAAATATTATAATATAAATATAATAATATAAATATTATAATATAAATATGATAATATAGCATAATCATAAATAAATAAACGTAAAAATAATATGCGCATTTGTTGGTACTTTATTATTAGTAGGTAATAGGGTATCATAAAACCAAAGAGAAGTTGAGAAATTTCTTTATCTCAAAGATATGATTTTCTTGTTATTAATTAAAATAACAAAATCCCGTATTCTGTGTAGGTACACGTTTTAATTAAACATTTAACTAGTTATTTAAATTGAATATAAAACTGGACGAGTAATTTTGTAATCCATCGACGTTGAATTTCATTATTAGCGTAATCCAGAGATCATAAGAAGCGAGGAGGTTAGGTTTGTTAGAGTCCGCCGTTCGGGGTATAGAGGCGCGGCGGACAATTCGTATCGTGAAATTAATTATCTAGTCTAATTTAAGATTTAATACGCAATTAATTTAGGTGAATCCTCTCTCTCGCCAATTGTTCCAAGCACCGGTTCAAACGACTTAATCCTTGCGAAATTAATTTCCAACAATTTCATTCGGAGAGTTTGGGCGGACGAGAAAGGTACAACGGGGGGGAGGGTGTTAGCAACCCTTGCGTTTCGTAATAAAATTATTACAATGTTTTGAACAACTTTGCATAATATTTGTAGCAATTAAATCGATGGGTGCAGCAGTATTCATGGTTTCCAACATAGTACCTAATTTAATCTCTGCGAAAGGAATATTGTCTGTATTTACACGGGTACAAAATAAATTGTACGATTTTATTAAGTGGTAAGATTCATACGTTGTATAAATGAGGGTGTGTTTTGGTGAAACTTTAAATTTTCTATCATCCAGTTTAAATTTCAAATTTTACCAGTAAAATATAGGAGAATTTAAAACAGTTATCAAATTGCAAATGTTATGAGGAGTTTATAAGATAACTACTCACTAGATCCTGCTCTAAACTTGCAGCCAAATGATTCCAAATTGTAACTCTTCGCTTTGAAGTACTTTTGAATTGTTTTAATACTGATATCTTTTGTAGAGCACACCTCTTATGAAATGATGTGTTTTTTTTTATTTGAAGCTAATTTTTTTGCAGCCAATTCATAAAATATTTTTTCTTTATTTTCAGGTGTGGTTCCAAAATAGACGCACCAAATGGCGTAAAAAACACGCGGCTGAAATGGCAACAGCCAAACGTAAACAGGAAGAGCTCGGAGAAGAGTGCGAAGAACCCTCATTAGAAGACGACGACTGCAGCGAACCAGACTCCGAGGAGACAGCCGCCAAGAGATTACGAAGAGAGATTCAACATCACCATCAGCAGCGTCCGTAACGCCAAGGTCCCTCGCCCCAAGAAGTGGAGAGGGCACGAGAATTTGTTGCCAGATGCGGCGAGGTCCAAGGCTACGTACCGTGGCTACAAACAAACCAAGACGTTTTGGGAAAATCTCAAGATTTTGCCGGCAAGAGCCAAGACTGTTCCGTCAAGAGTCAAGATTATCCAAGCAAGAATCAAAACTACACCATCAAATCCTCGGATTTCGTTGGTAAAAACCACGACTATGTTCCTAAAACTCAGGATTATTCGATTAAGAATCAAGAGTACGTCGGCAAGAGCCAAGATTATAGCGATAAAATAAGTCAAGACTATAATACCCAGGTTTCCATCGACAAGTATACATCAAAGGGTATTGTAGATTCGGCGGGTCCATCAAACTATCATTCTACGACCAAACTGTGCCAAGATCATTCCAACACCTCCGGGATTGATTTCTCTGGGAAACAACAGAACCACGACTTCCAGAAAAAGTCCAACGATATAATTTGCGGTAGTGACAAATTGAACGTTGAATATCCGGGTAAATCGTGCGACGATGCGATAAACAAGCAGAATTTATCTCTCAACGACAAAATAAACGAAGAATTTGCCAGAAACTCTAGCTATGATTACGCTGGAAATGCAATTCACGATTATTCCAGAAAGAACCGGAGCGACTTTGAGGAGAGCGAAGAGGATTATTCAAATAAAACCCATATGGAGTTCGATGAAAAGACTAATGACAAATATTCAACGAGACTCCATGGGTTTTATGACAAATCTAGTCATGTATTCGGGGAGAGTTCAACATATGATTATTCTTCGAAGTGAAGACTGAATCGAATGTGAAAAACAATATCGTTAAAAATACAAATGAAACTGTTATAGTTTGTAAATATTAAGTGCCAAAATTTGCAGTGAATAATCGAACTTTTACTATGTTGCCATTTTTGTAAATAATTGGACTTGTAATAAAAAAACAAGCATTGTAATGCTACGCCAGACATTTTTAAAACGACATAATTTATTGAATATATACTTACAATAGTATAAATTATTATTGTGCAAAAATATATGTATATGAAGCTAAAAATAAATACCTATTATTAATATATCCGAACAAGGTTGAGCTTGTAAATATAATATAGAATGAAACATAATTTATCAATATAGAAAGTATTATTGTGATTTGTAAAATTAATTTTGTCAAGTGTTATGATA
This sequence comes from Molanna angustata, assembly GCA_963576475.1. Classification (NCBI taxonomy): domain Eukaryota; kingdom Metazoa; phylum Arthropoda; class Insecta; order Trichoptera; family Molannidae; genus Molanna; species Molanna angustata. The sequence continues at coordinate 11,383,484 of OY754981.1, forward strand.
TAATTATTACGAAATAACGACGCGTAAAATGATCACCAATAAAACTAAAAAAAACAATTGATAAAAAAAATCACCATTAATTTTTATGAAAAATTTAAAGGTTTATTTTTTATTCATAGAACGTGAATTGGTACCTACCTCATTTTTTATGTTCTTATATATTTTTTTATTTCAATTAATTAAGAACAACACTAAAAAGTAATAAAAACCAATTAATGATTTGATTTTTTGGTAAAAGTGATATGTACCTACTTTTTGAGTACCTACAATATTATAATTAATAAACTTATTAAGTTTCTTGTTTTTGGTGCAATCTCATATGTACATAATAAAACATAGATCATGAAAATGATAAATATAAATTGATCCATTCATCTATACATATATTTAAGAAATCCATGTCACATGTATAAAATGAACTTAAAGATTTTAAACTTAAAGATTTTCAATGTATAGTATTCAAACGTCATAAAATTACACTAAAATTTCTTATTCAATTATTTATAATTATAATAAAAATGTTATTTTGCCAGTTAAATATATTTTTTGTATTGATTTTGGCGAAAAAAGGTATCTGGCTCCATTATGCATCATCGCTGTAGTAACTGGGTAACTTCTAAAAAACTTTAATTTAATTTAATCATAAAAATATTACGAAGAAATACATGAATTCTCAAGATATTTTGAACAGCAACAATGAACAATTACTTTTTCCGGTTATGATATAAATGTATATTTCTGTTTGTTATTGAATAATTTTTAATTTGTTAAGAAATTCCTTTCGAAACATTTGTCTTTATAATTATTCGAATATTTTTTTCTTCTATTTCAGACATTTTAGTTTTCGTCCTATATTTTGTTTTTATGACAAAATTTGCTCATTGTTTAATATTAAAAAATAGAAATAGTATCAATAAAAGATCTGTGAGACCATAAACATCAAACATCAGTCTACATAATGTGGCAACTTGTTATTGGGTGCGTGTTCAATTAATATTTGACATATTATGTAGTAACTGTTAGTTGCCCGGGAAAAAATGCACAAAATAAAAAAACAAATATACTATATATATTATAAAGGACATTTTTTTTAATCCGTACATATACTGTGCATTAAATATTTTTATTTTGTAATTTCTTTACAATCTGACAAAGATAAAATTAGAATAGTTACCTATTTATTACACATATTCATCCTACCGCATAATACTTCTAGTGTCATATAAAATTCTACTACAGTAATAAATAATATTTATGCTTCATTTTATTTATAGTTACTATAAACATATTATTATGTAAAAATATTCTTATTATGAAATATCGTTCAAAGAAAAATACTTTGTTTTATTATTCCAATTAACCCGATTAATGCATTTTAAACAATATTGCTAATTTAATAAAAACATACATTCAAAAATATTGGCTATGAAACAAAAAAGAACCCTCATTTCAAATTTCTACAAAAACTAGAACAAATTGGCCATTTCTATGTGTAACGTTTCTTTTTTACAAAGATAAAAATATAAAATAAATATCTTTTTATAAAACAAAGTCCTATGTGCTATAATGAGTAAATATTAAATCTATATTCAAGTATAGGCAAGTTTAAAATTATACTGGTGACGTATAATGTTATTCTCGATAGAACTCCATAATACTTATAAATTATTAAAAAAAACTTGGTAATAGTTCTATTGAATATATTTGATAATTGATGCGTTTCATGCAAGGCACGTCTTCAGTATATTCCTATAGGTACATACAATACTTAATACTGTTTTATACATCTGACCTGTAAAATGTGAAGATAATCTCTAGTCTTGTAGAGCATTATTCTGACGATGTGCCTTGCAAGAAACGCGTCAATAGTCAAATATAATTATCAATTACTATGGGTTGTGGCCAACGCTAAACTCTCCACTACACAATGAAGCTTCACTGCTAATATTACACTCTAATATCAATACAAAATCAAATAACTTAACATTGCCAAACATAAAAAATTCTCTTGTAATATATATTTTTCATACAAAAATCGATTATTATGAACATATATTTTCAAACGGTTGTATGTTTTTCTTTTAACGTTGACCAACTTTGAATGCAGTTTTTTGAAAATTATTAGTATTGTATAAATAGTTTAAACAAAATTAAAATATCTCAAATTTCCAGGTCGTAAGAGCATTTTTTCAGTTTTAACAGATGAAATCATAGGGAAACATTGAGAAAAAAATAACCGTTGTCTATGGAGAACTAATCACAAATTATTATCAAAAGTCAGTACCACCATAAAATCAACACAAGTCACAAACACATACATATGTACCTATATCTACTAAACCCGTGCAACCACCCCTTATAGAATTTTTTCACAGTCGTCATTGTCTTCCTATGGTTTTCAATGCGACGAATTTCAAGCGGAAGTTCATTGAAAAAAAAACAACCAAAAAATAATGATACTGTGCAAATGTCGAATTTCGAATCAATTATATAAACATATTTTTGTCTCGTCCTATTTTCAACTGCAAAGTAATGATATTCAGGTTCTCTTTTGCAGTATGTCATAGGTATTTCTTATATAAATCTGAAAATCTAGGTACTTTAAAGAAGTTGAAAACCACTACCAATAACTATTGTAAAGTGTTTTTATTTATTGTAAGTATAGTAACAAGTAAAAAATGCATAAAATTGACAATAGATAATTTTGGATTCACTAGTTCACAGTAGGTAATGACTATTTATTTACTAATATGATGGAATAATACATTTATTCAAACCTCAATAAGGTAAAATTGATTGAAATTTACTTGGGAATGCACATATTCTAATCTCTCACATTACCTAAGTAGGTAGTCACATGGGTAATAGAATTTGAATTACAATAATTTGTAAATGTCAATTTACCTATAAAATGAAGACCTAGTACCTACATATATACATATGTATTTGTGGTAAGATTTGAGAGTTCGGTAGCCATGACAGTAGGTTGTTATCACGTGATCCTGTCGCGGTGCACGGAGGGCAGGCAGAGAGGTGGGGCGGGAGGCGCCACCCCCTCCCCCGTTGTCATGGCGACCGCTTCACAATCCGCTCCCCCAGCTCGCGGCGTCACTGAAAAGTCGCAAATCTCAAAGGGCATGCGCGGAATATCAACCTCTAATGATGAGGCGCTCAAGGATCACATCCGCTTTTATAGAGTGCCACCGAAGCCTTTGAGGATGGGTGAAAAACATGAAGGACAACAACATCGTAAGCAACATTTGGAAAAAAATGCAATGCTCTCGATTGGTAAAAAAAAATTGCAGAGAACAGCAAAACGAAAATTAAAATAAATTGGTTGTTGAAACACCAGCTTCAATAGGTAGGTATAATCTATAAATTATGTAAAAACTAAAAGATTCGTAATCAAAACGATTAGGTTGTGGCCAACGCTATTATCAACTACCAAGTTACGCCATAAAGTATTCAAATTTTGTATGGAAAATTTTCAGCATTTTTTTAAATATTCGTCGTAATATTCACATACTGTCATTACTTTATAAGACTATTTATAATCCCTATTCAACACAATACTTAAAAAATAACGTCGTTTTCTTATCAAGTCACGGCCTACCCCTTCGATCTGCTGAACGTACTACACTAGCTATTCCCATTTACAATACAGAAGTTTTCAGCTATTCTTTTCAAGTACAATCAGCTAGACTATGGAATAGCCTAAGTGATGAAGTAACGTCATCTCAATCCATTCAAATATTTAAAGGTAAACTAAAAAAACTTTAATTGTCAAATAGTTCCAGAATTCCTTCTATATCCTTCCGTAACCTCCTTTTCCTCATTGCTATGATCAGTGTTATTTTTATTATTGTTTTTAACTCTCTTTTCTTTTTTTCTCTTTGTATTTTTTTTCTTACTCTATTTTATTTTTTTATAAATTTATTTCTCACTAAATGAGTATTGTACCAATTTAACTTAGATACTTCACGTTGCTCGGGTTGGTTGGAAGAAATTGCCTTATGACAATAGACCTGCCTTTGTACACATGTACATAAATTATATAAATAAAATAAAATAAACAAATAAAATTACTATTATGAAAAATTAATAATTCTACAAAATTAATAATTCATTTTATGAAAGTGGTGTGCCTTTTTAGCAATATGAAAATAATAATATCAAATTTTAAGTTTCCTGAGCTTGGGGTCACTTTGAAATATTTGACAGTTAAAAAAATGAGAACCATTGATCAGAAAATATAACGGCGTCTAAAGGCTAGCGTCCATACAGGCGTAGCGGACGGATCGGACGGAGCGCATCAGACGGATTATTTTAAGGCAGTGCGTCCACAGAGGCGCACCAATCGGATTACCGACACAACTGTCATTTGGATTTGTTGACAATTTTCGATTGAAAATGCAAATACACACATGATTCTTCGGCTTGGTAATCGCATGCTCGGCTCTTAAGTAGGTACATTATTTTATTCAATGAAAATATTTAATGAAAATGAATTAGAATGAATTAAAAAAATACATAGCCGCAAAACCAAAAAAATACGTTGGTATATCACATTGGAACTTTATTATTATTTTAAAAAAAAATTATCAATTTTGAATAAATTGTACCTCTGAGGATGCTAGCAAACAAAATTAAATATCATACTGATTGTGGATTGAAACTGTGTTTTTATTATTATAAATAAAAGTCTATGTATTTTATTTAAAATTCAATTACTTCCTCGAGAAAAAGAGCTTCTACATTAAACTTTTATTTAAGCTAAGGCTTAATTTGTTTTATTTTGTATTTGTATTGTATTGTATTGTATATATTTTATTTAGATGTAAAAAAATACAATTTCTTACATCTAGTATAAACAAAAATAAAAACAAACAATAAAAATAAACAAATCAACATCGGATGACTAAAGTAATAATAAATTAAAAAGTGTTTATTTTTGTTTTGTCCTTCCTTAGCTAGAAAAATATCAATGAATATTTATTTTTGCATTATCCATCTCTCAATAGCATCTCTCAATAGCATCTCTCAATAGCATCTCTCAATAGCATCTCTCAATAGCATCTCTCAATAGCATCTCTCAATAGCATCTCTCAATAGCATCTCTCAATAGCATCTCTCAATAGCATCTGAGAAATGACCAATATCTCTGCAAATGATAAATCAATATAATAACTCCTGATAATGAGATGCGAATTCACATGGTATTAACATTATTTATACAAGAATCTCTTGAAACGTAGAAAAAATAAAATATTTATAAAAATAATTTCGAGTGCTGGGTTTTCCACCAAGTCCGCTGGAAGGGTGTGTAGCTATAAATGTAAAACATGGGTCGTAGGCGCGAAAACACGGCGGGAAATCTTTGTGTGGGGGAACTGGAAGGAGGGGGTGGGGGTTGAAGAATTCGGGGTAAATGTGGGGAAAATTGAACAGGGGGAGGGAAATGAAGTTGGTCTTGGTCTGGGGCTGGGGCTGGGGGCATAAAGAGAAGATATAAGGAGGAAAAAGAGAAGATAGGAAGACATCCAGTAGGTAGGTATTTACCCTCCATTACTTACTCTGGTTGTAAATCGTGAAGGGATGCTAAGATTTCGGAAAGTGCTCCATTGCTTCATTTGCAACATTATATCATTAGATGCAATTGTCAAATCATTCACACCTAAACGAATATTGTATTATACTGTTTCATTGTACCTACTATGTCAAATATTAATTTAATACACACTCAACAATCACGGGTGGCAAGTCTGGTAAACCGGCGGAATCATAAGCATCCATGTTTACCCATACCATGGATATAATTTTCTTATGGAGTTCTAAACACATCTTAAGATATTACTAATGTATATTATGTGTAAGGTTTATTTAGTTTTTTTTTTCAGATTTTTGTTTGGTCTCTGTATCTTTTATATTTGAGATTAGTTTATTGAAATAATTATATGTGAAATTTATAATATTATGTGAAAGAGAGAATCTGCTCTGCCAAAAAACTGCTTTGCAGTTTGGCGGGAAAATAAGAATGTATTACTTTTTATTAAAAAATAAATATCTTATAAAAAAAAAAAACTTACTTAACAAGGACATACTTATTAATTTTTTATTAAAAAAAATATGATATGAACCTATGATATGAGTAAACATGGATGGTTTTGATTCCGCCGGTAAACCGGACTTGCCCACCAGTTGCCTGCACATTCTAGACACTTTTATCCAATTAAAAACTGTGTCTCCATCGGGTATTGAAAACCGCCTAATGCACTACGTGTTAGTACCTAAGGGTAACTATCGCGTGCGTTAAAAAGGGTTTATCATCATCATCATCACTGGCGCTATAGTCCGCTACGGACCCTGGCCTCCTCCAGAAATCGTCTCCATCCACCATATCGACCGCTAGTCTTTTCAAAATGGGTTTATACTTAAATTATCGGAAACCCGAAAATTGTCTATTTTTTGCATTTCAAAAACAAACTTGACTTAAGGGGGGGACTGCTGCCAAAGTACATATTTTTCAATTTGGTATACCATCATTATTTCTTATCAAATCGTTTTGAAAAAAATAATTTAGTTAGTTTATGTATTAATAAAGAAAAATGTACCTTTACTTTTTGATAATGTTCTGTATAAACTCTTGTAGAAAAATAATGGCATACCCCGATTTTCAACGTTTATCTTATATTTTTAATAAAATATTAGGCGTAGTTCAACATATTTTTTTTTAAATTAAAGAAGACAAAAATATCTAGAAAAATATGATATGACGTTGCATTAATGCATCAGGTTTAGTAAATAAACCTAAAAAACATTTAGTTTTTGCGAATGCGATAATGCGAAATAAAAGTTTTTTTGGTTTATCAACTTAACCTGATGCATTAATGCAACGTTACATCGTATTTTTCCAGATATTTTGATCTTCTTTAATTTATAAAAAAATATAATGCTCTTAACCTTATAGTTTTTTAGAAATTTAAGATAAATGTAAAAAAAAAACTTTATCGGTCATTAATTTTGTATTGATTGTACGCACTCTTTAAGCACATAAAACATTTATTTCTATACGACACATGGTTATGGTGTAATTTTAAAAAGGATAATTTTAATCATTCATTTAGGGGAATTTATGATGAATTTTAAAATTGTGTGACAAAAAATCACTAAAGAAATTATGAAATTACTTATGGTTTATATTTTAAAAACACTGTTTAACATATTTGAGAAATTCGGTTTCAAATAGGGGTGTTTAGGTTTATACATATGCCCCCTTAAGAGTATAAGAAAATATAATTAAAAAAATTGAGGACATCCTTTTTTCTTGAAAATTTTCTCCACATATTTGGTAAATTTGTAATCGATTTTTATCAACATACAACAAATTACTTAATTAAGAGGGCGACTGCTGCCAACGTACCTATTTTTTCAATTTGAATTTGCATCATTACTACAAAACGAATCATTTTGAAAAAATAACCTAGTTAGTTTGGATATTAATAAAGAAAAATATACCTTAACTTTTTAATTATGTTTTGTATATATTCATGTAGGAAAATAATAAGCATACCCCGATTTTTGACATTTATCTTAAATTTCAAAAAAAATATAAGGTATAGAGCATTAAATTTTTTTATAAATTAAAGAAGATCAAAACATCTGGAAAAATACGATGTTATGTTGCATTAATGCATCAGGTTAAGTTAAAAAACCAAAAATACTTTTATTTCGCCATGGCGCTGAATGGAAAATAAATGTTTTTTTTTTAGGTTTATTTACTAAACCTGATACATTAATGCAACATCACATCATATTTTTCTAGATATTTTTGTCTTCTTTAATTTAAAAAAAAAATATGTTGAACTACGCCTTATATTTTATTAAAAATATAAGATAAACGTGAAGAAAATCGGGGTATGCCATTATTTTTCTACAAGAATTTATACAGAACATTATCAAAAAGTAAAGGTATATTTTTTCTTTATTAACACCCAAACTATCTTAATTATTTTTTTCAAAACGATTTAATGAGAAATAATGATGGTATATCAAATTGAATAATAGATACGTTGGCAGCAGTCCCCCCTAAATATTTTTTCCTTAATTTCAATTAATTCAATTAATATATTATTGATATTTTAACTGTTTTTACATTGAAAATACAAAAAATGTACAGTAATATTATTGCATCTTGCCGATTACAATTAAAATTTTATTAACGCTCAGCCGGAAACGCATACCTTTGATTACTTTATATGAAATACAAAATTGTTCATTTTTATCAAAATATCAAATGAATCGATCGGGAATACACAAATTCTGAAAGTTTCAGAGCTCTAACTGGTCGGTAAGTTAAATGAAAATCGATTACGAAATTCCAGTACAGTGAGACAGGTGAAGTGTATAAAAGAATAAGAGTGTATAAAAGAAGAAGAAGATGCATTGATTGGTAGTTACTATAAGGTCTTTGGTAGTTACAAACAAATACAAATATTTTCAAGCACACATAGTTATTATTCAAAGTGTGTTCGAATGAACATACTTTACCATTTTAAGGAGCTATAAATCTTTCAGAAACACATAATAATTGTGGAGCATTTAAAATTTTAACGAAAATTCCTTTGACTTATAAATAAAATGTTCACAATTTTACTGCCGAGCTTATATTTTTAATGGCCTTTGCCGTTATTATTCCTTTAACAATAGATTTTTACTTTTATTGAAATAACACAGATATTTTATTTAACCCGGCGTTGATTTTTATTAATTCTTAGAAATCGGCGCACAAGGTATTTATTGTTTTGGTTGGAGTTATGGTGACATAGATCGACTATTTGAATCATTTTACATATTTATTTATAGTACAACATAGAATCGTTAGTTATTTAAATCACAAATTTCATTTGTATTTTACTGACTGTCGGGAATCACTAAAATATCGAGATAAGTTTCGTCGCGAAATTCTGAAAGTGATATTCTCTTAATCTTCCGTCTTCTTACACTCCTATAATCCCCTATCCCTCCCATACCTAATTGTGTATGTTTGTGTGTGTTATTGCTATTATTTGTACTTTTTGATGGAATAAGTACAAGTTGTGAATGTGGAGCCGAGCAGACAGTAAAGCATACGGTGCAGGACTGTCAGCTCATGAATTATAATGGTACCTACCCTCCGGAATATCCATGAAGCGAGACCGGAGTCGGTGGACTTGCTGACAAAGCTGGACCCAAGGCTGTGAATTTTGGACGCTGCCCATGTGGGTGAAGAGGATGCCTGTACTGAGGCCAATCGAAAATCCATCAATCATTGATGGAATGATGGCTCAGTAATTATATCATATCTGAGTTGAAATATCAAATTGAAAATGAACTGTTAGCTTCCCCAAATAAAATAAAATAAAATATACCTAACAAGTACCGAACAAAATAACTAAACGTTCTTCGTACCCAAGTATCCCGCACCCAAGTGTCCCGCACCCAAGTGTCCCGCACCCAAGTGTCCCACACCCAAATGTTCCTAGCACCCAAGTGTCTCGCACCCAAGTGTCCCACACCCAAGTGTTCTTCCTACCCAAGTGTCCCACACCCAAGTGGCTGCAGCAAAGTTTCTTAGACTGGTATGATGATGTTTCCTCTCACTCAATTTAGTTTCGTTCATTTCGAATCAGTTAAATTAATATCAGTGTTTTTTTTTAATATTCAGTAATAAATAAAACTTTTTTTTTAGGTACCTACATAATATGTACCTACCAATAAAAAAATCAAATCAGAAGCATATTCGCTGAACAAGTCAGATGTGCCTTAGAACACCCAAATTAATGGCTTTTCATTGTAATTGTTATAGATTTATTATTTCCACAACTTAGATGTAGGTACCTATTGGATCTCATCAAGACCCGCTCGAGCTCTCCAAGAATTTAACGGCTCCAGTTTATTGGTCCCTTAAAGTTTATTTATATGAAAAGTGCAGAACGTACCAAAGACGTAAACATTCACAGTAGACAATAACCATTATTATAGCTAACACAAATCTTATTCACATTAAAACATCAACCAAAGGGCTGTCTGACCCGACCCTGTAACGCTGATGATTTGTGAAACTCGTCCATCAGTCGTTAACCTCATACATGTCGAAAATTCAAACGCAATTATTCAAGAATTACAAGTTTTACACAAATTTGAAGCTGTTTTACACAAATTTGATGCAGCCCATTCAAACTATTTTCAATCAATCTATTTAACGAAAGTAATATGTAACTTATTTTTGCTTCAAGAATTGCCAACATTTTTCTTAATTAATAATAATGTAATAACAATACCTAGAATCGGCTGTTAAAACAGGCTGAACAGTCTGTTTTAACAGCCAATTATAGGTATTTTCAGCATATCAAAATGACAATTAAAGTAATTAATTATACGAGCTATTTTATTTTGTTTCAAGAATTGTGCCACAGCCAGCTAATATCAATAAGTCTAGAAGAGATACTTGGGTCCATTGTGGCGATTTTTTTTTAAGAACTGTCAACAATCACTATCAAAAAAATTGTCTCGTCTACCTTATTGATAAATAAGTAACAGAATAAGCAACAACCTTGATTCAACCTTGATTTAACCAAACTTAAACAATAAGTAACACTAACCTCGCAAAAAACAATTTCATAACCAGATTATGGCAATCCTATAACACTAAGTTTGGTGAAATAGATCTTTTCAAAATCAACCTTATCTTCTTAAAAAACAAATGCACGTAGGTTCCTAATCAATAGCAAATATAACGTAGTGGTGTTGAATGATGAAGGTCAGGATGGAACTCTATGGATGTAATTAGGTTTAAGCAGCTCCCGTTTCCCAATTGTTCCTCTCCCAAAGGCCACCTCCCACCCGCCCCTTTCTTAAATTCGCAGATGTTTCTTTCTCCTGTATACTTCTTTTTTTTATATATATACTTTTATTTTTATCCTTTTTATGTTATGTTTTCGACTTTTGACCATTAGCTTGTTATTAATGTTGGTTAACACGTGAAAACCTATAAATGGTGTATGTTTTAATTATTGTTTTATTTTGTATTTTATCTTTTGTATATAGGTACTGTTGTCCTGATGTTCTTGGAACCTGCTCCTGGAAAGTGGATGTCCAGCTGCCCCTCCATCGTTTCCCACTTGGTCTGAACTTGCTCTCCCCGTGTGATCTCTCCAGAAGCGTCGTCTTGCTCTTCCCCATCACAAAACAGTTTCTACATCACATATTATTTTAATTTCCGAGCTACTTACTCAATATCAGAGGCTCCTGTGATAGGCTGTTGAGTCATCATCTCCGTGGTTCTAAGGAGGCTTTTTGTTCTGGTGGTCAATATTGGTCTTACACAGGTCTTATAGATCATCTCCTTCAGCGTGTCCATGCTTATCCAACAGTACATCTGAAGAATCCAGCGACGACAGCAGCCTTGTTTTTACAATATAATATGCTTACTTACTTCTTAATATAGCCCATTTGTGTAGTCTTAAAACTCTTGTCTCATGATTTTTTTATCGTTTACTTAATTACGGCACAAATCAATTAACATACATACATACATACATACATACCATCACGCCATGTCCCTTGCGGGGTAGGCAGAGAGAACCGAACGCCACATTTTTCTATCCTGGCATGCATCCCGCGCTTCGTCCACATTCATGCATCGTCTCATACATGCTCGTCTATTGCTCACACTTCTAACATTTCCGTCTTTCAAAATTTCGTTCACATGGTCGTGCCATCCCTTTCTTGGGCGTCCCCGACCTCTCATTCCATTCCTTTCCGCTCTGTATATTTTCTTCGTCAGGCGCTTCGTCAATTTGTAAATAATCGTCAATTTGTAATTTGTAATATCGTCAATTTGTAATATGTCAATTTGTAATATGCCAATTTGTAATATGTAATTTGTAATTGTAATATGTAATATATAATTTGTAATTGTAATATGTAATGTGTAATTTGTAATTGTAATATATAATTTGTAATTGTAATATGTAATGTATGCCAATTTGTAATTGTAATATGTCAATTTGTAATATGTAATTTGTAATATGTCAATTTGTAATATCGTCAATTTGTAATATCGTCAATCGTCAATTTGTAATAAATAACCTAAATAATGAAATGAAATAATTATTTATTCAAAATAACCGCATCGCTGCAAGGGAAGGGTTAAATTGGAATTCGTTAGAAAACGACAAAGTTCAGTGAACTATCATAATCTTTTGTTTGTTTAATATGACTACCTACCTATAGATACTATAAACCCCGAGCTTTATCACTCAAGAAGTAGCAATGTACGCCTGCGAGAAAAAAAAACAACTCTAAAAATTAATCGAGTGTTACTACTTTATATAGTTGACTGCAATTTATTGTTGTGTTAATGACTATTTTAAAGTCTCTTTAAAGTGGTTTTTGGTAAATAAAACAATGGTATAATAATGCTTCGTTTACTTCATATCTAAGCAAATTGAGTATGTGTAAGTATGCATAGTATAATATTTAATTCGTAACAACGTGTTTTTTTCTTAGACAGATAAAGAAGATTTTTTTATTCAGTACATTTAAAATTCTTAATATTTCTTATTTCTCCCTGTCAGTAGCCGCGGACTCCCAGTCTTCACAAGCATTCAACACAATTCAATTTTCCTGAGTTGTCCCTGACTTTTGGGCTTCCCAATTTTTCACAGGATATGGATATTTTAAAATATATCTTCACCGATTTAATATTGCCTCCCCTGCCTTATATCAGTTCTATCAATACACGCACCAAACTTCGGAACATATCCTGTGGGATTGTTGACAGCCCATGGTGTCCTCTTATAGATCGGAGCTCCTCGTTGCTGGATGTGGACTTCTTCAAGGTTCCATTTGTCATGCGAATTTTGTGATCTCAAAGAACAATTTTACAGCCTCCAAGAAGTTCTGTCATAGTATGGTGCCTTACTATTGGTAGATTAAAATAAAGTTTAAAAATATGTGAAGTCAATAACAGCCCACAAGTGTGAATCTTCAATTCACATTCGTCGATTGTTTTTTTTTTGCACTACGGTGCCGAGATTGCTTATCAAGAGTCCATGAGCTACTTTACGTGCTATGCATATTTTTGTTTTTTCGCTCATTTAGCGTTCTGTGAAGAGGCCGTTTACAGTCTCCACATGCAGAGCTGGTGGTTGTGGTAGTAGCGAAGCATTCAACACATTCAGATCTCGGGTGACATTGTCCATCAATCTCTGGTCTTCACAGTAGTATCCTGCCCACAAGGATATTTTTCAGGATGAGTTTTATGGAATTCTTATTTTTTTATTATCAATTTTCATTTTGTGTTTGTTTCGACTAACTGTCTTTATCATAAATCAAACCCTAGACTTTCAACTCAGGAGTAAGAATCTTCGTAACTGGGCTACAAGGATTTTTCTATATTGTATAGTAGGTATGTACATCTGGCAGATGTATTGATAAATTTGGAGTTAGATACTCATATATTAATTGTAGAACAACAATATTCTAATGTTTAGTGAGCGGAACAGTAAAAACTATTACTTATGATTTAAATTCATTAATTTATTGTACACTTCTTCTTCTGGGTTACAATCATAGGATTGGTTGATATCAATCACTCCATCTCACCATATATCTCGGTTGTCTGCCAGCCTCTTAGTTTTTGCCTTCCGTCATTCCTTCGGCGAAAGCAACAAGCAGACCCGAATGCCTGATATTATGGCCTATCCATATGGATCGTTGTTGGACAACCTTGTTAAAGAGTTGCCTTGTTTCTATGACTCCCTAATTACCACGTCGTTTGGAATGTGATGGTCTTACCAATGGATCCTAGCTAAATTTAGTGTAGGTAATGAAACATAACACCAGGCACCCAGGTCTGCTTGTTACTATCGCCAAGGGAACGGCGGAGGGCAGAAACAATACCTAGAGGTCGCCCAAGAGACAATTATATGGGTGATTAGTGATGTGCGCTCTATTAGTAGCTAAATGAGATGAAGAGGTTGGTGGAAAACAGAGATATGTGGAGAGATGAAATGCTTGGTGCAAATCAATCTTAGGTTTGTGACCATGTAGAAGAACAAGAATCAAAAACGTAACCGTCAAACAATTTAGTTAAAAACTTAAATGTTTCATATTGCATGTTTCCAATATTCATATCATTCAAATTGATGACAATAAATTACAAACTACTTTGATCTTAACGATTTTATTGAATGTAGATTAAATTTAGATTCAATTATTAAATTATGATCGAGTGTTACTGCAGGACTACTCACGTAGTTGATTAAAATTTGATTTAGACTTAAATCTTTTAGATTGAAATTAACTAATAAATTGAATTAATTTATAGAAAAATTAATGACGATTTCATAGAAAACTTTCATCTTAGCGATTTTTGTGATATAAAGTAGATTATGATCGACTACTGATTTATACATTGTTTAATGTGTGGCCCCACTGATTTATAGATACATCTAAAGAGCGTATTCAGGTCTTGTCATGCGATTAAGGTTATGATCAGTCACCCCAAATACACAGCGCAAAGATTTGTTAAACTCTTCTTAAAGAAATGTCCACATATTATTATTATTATTTATTTATAGGCAGGCAGCCAAGGTTGATGTGCCTTATCCACTGTCAAATTTTATTATTTGGTTGTATCTATTTTGCTGTGTCCAAAAAAAAGTCCAGTCTATTCTTGAAAATATTAACATTTTCAGCATCCAAAACATGTTGGGGCAGTTCAATCCAAGTATTCACCACTCTATTTGAAAGAAAATGCCTTCGAGTATTTGTCATGAACCTACTTTTCACAAGTTTTAAGCTATGGCCACGCAAATTAGTGTTATGTAAGAGATTTTTCGTGTTTACACAGTCATAATGGCCTGATAATATTTTGAATGTTTCAATTAGATCTCCACGTACTCTTCGGTTTTCCAGTTTTGATAGTTTTAAGAAGTCAAGTCTTTCCTCGTACGTTAAGTTGCGAAGTGTTGGAATTTTTTGTAAAACATCTTTGGACCCTCTCAAGTAAATCAATGTCGAAATATGACTCCATACCAAATATTTAAAGACTTTAACGTGCTTACTACAGCACAACTCTTTATTAAACAAATTCTTATTCACTTTAAAAATGATAAGAAAAACCATATCACTGCTCAATATTCTCACGATACAAGACACAGACATCAACTAATCACTCCGAAGACCAACACTATATACGGACAAAGACATAATCAATACTTGGCTCTAAAGATCCTAAATTTATTTGCAAAAGATATAAAGAACATACATTTAATAGAAAATAGGTACAAGACTTAAACATACATACAATACAAACATGGTTATATAACAAAGGGATCAACTATTCTTCATATATATTCTTATATTATATTCTTCATTGGCCCAAGATACGACAACGACGTAATATACATATCTTGTCATTACTATAAAATGTCCTTTTTAATCCAAACTTACCTCAGTATCTCAAGGATAAATTCACTTATCTTTCAAGCCACGGGCGTCCACTTCGATCTGCTGAACGTGCTTTACTATATATCCCTATTCATAGTTCTGATTTTTTAAGCTCTTCATTTGATGTACATTCGGCTAGGCTATGGAACAGCCTAAGTCCTGATATTACGTCGTCTATCTCATTAAACATCTTTAAGAAAAGGCCAAAGCAAAAATATTTATCTGACAACACCTGATTACATCTTCCTCTCCTCTTCCTTTCCTTATCCTTTAGTTTTCCTATCATTGCTATGAATTATTCTTTTATGCTATCTTATTTGTTTTTTTTTTACTTTTATTCTGCTGTATTTATTTATTTTGTAATGTGATTATGTAACTGATTGCCATAATACACATTGTTTTATATATTTAACATTAACTCTGGTTGGTTGGAAGAAATTGCCACCAGGCAATAAGCCCGCCATTGTACAAATTGTATGTACAAGAAGATTAAAATAAATAAATATTGTCAGCCATTTCTCAATTCATAACAACATACATACACGACAAAACTACTAACATAGGATTCAATAAGTGGACCACGGGCTACACAATCATTCTATATAACAGCTAACAATGACTTAGTAATTAATATTATGTAATTAGTCTAACACCTCGGAACAGGCCTGGCCTAGTGAGGTGGTCCAAACCAAACCAATGTATTTGTTATGTTACTTATATAAAATTATGTAAATTTTGGTATATGGTCCGAATGCACAGTCCTACCTAAATACTAAATTCTAAATAGTAACCATGTTTTCATTGCACAGTCGCTCACTTAAGTTAGGAGATCACGTGGCTTCCTAACTAGATGATGCTACGACGTTTTTCTATGAGAATTGCATTGCAGAGACATCATATTAATACTTAGCGCATGCGCATCGGCGTAAACTGACATTGCGAATTGTCAAAAAGTAAGGTTGATAGCGAGGAACCTTACGAGTGGTTTAATTGGGTTTAATACTAAAATACGAGATTTTTTCGGTGGATGATGATTTTATCGGCTTCGTTGAATATGTATTTGGTAATTTTGTCAAATCAAATACCAAACAGAGTATTCATTGATTCATACGAGATGCCGAAAAATCGGTGGAATTTCAAAAATATCGTGACAAAAGTGAAGTGTGAAGTTGGATACATAAGTTTGTGTTGTATAGCTTTCTAAGCCCATAGAAAGCTATCTATCTCTTTTCTTCATACACATTAATGTGAAATTATACGCCATCGACCTTAAGTTTGGCGTAGTAGGTGTTTAGTATTTAGTTAGGGATGTCTCTGCAACGCAATTGCTAACTTAAGAATACTAAATACTCCAGTGAGGTTAGGAGTTAGTATTTAGGAACCCAGGGCCGCGTTCTAAATCAGAGTGAATCGCCGAGTGAATCGCTCTACCGGTGCGACCTGAAGTTGCAAACAGAGCGACATTTGGGCGATGTGTAATCCGAACGGTACTGTGCGATGTTGGGGTGACTTAAAATTACGCGGGCGCGGGAAATTTAAAATTACAAGGTTGGTGTTACTTTAGTTGTGTCATTTGTCATTTTGGTCGAAAATTATAATAAAATAGTGGTTGTATCATTTGTTTTGGTGTTAATCGGATGTTTTCATTATAATTACGAGAGAACAATTTATTAACTATTAATTTTAAAAGTATTAAACGTGTTGTGACAAGTGATTCGTATTATTCGTAAGTATTTACGATTTTTTCTTGTGTGTGCATAGTTTTCACGAGCTTTTCGTGTTTTGGGCATTCAAAAATTGTTTATTTCCCTTAAAATGATCACCACTCATTTAAAAATGCATTATTTTCATAAAACAAAATACACTTACCTACTGTTGATGTATTAAATAATAACCTTCCACATTTCTTTGTGGTTAACCATTATCATCCATGATAAATTTGTATGAATTTATATCCATTGAATATCTTTTTGTAAATTATAATCTAAAGTAATAAAGCAGTCTGTGTGTGTGTGTGTGTGTGTGTGTGTGTATGTGTGTGTGTGTGTGTGTGTGTGTGTGTGTGTGTGTGTGTGTGTTTGTCTCACGCTTTCTGAAAAACCAAGAGCATCTAAAAATCTAATTTATGTGCGAACATGTACCAGTATACCTGATGCAGTGTCACGCTAAAAATAATGCGATAAAAATGCTGAATTTTAAAGATATTTCAATAATTATTTTTTTCATACAAAATTTTCCAAGTCATATCTGTCAAAAAAGTGTACATTTTGCACGCAAATATCTGTTAGTTTAAAAGTTAGAAGTACGTATTTACACGAAAAAAATATATTTTCAAGTATAACTTAGCGTTTAAGTGAAAAACATGGTGAATATTTTGTATAATTACAATGTTTAACTTATTTTTAAAGTAAGCGTTTTGTACATAAACGCCGCCATTTTAATATCTTTTCATTTTCCTACCGAATGAATATGTTCTTGAAAATAATAAACCTTTGAAATAAATGAAATTATGAAATCATAAAATGAAACACAAGACATTACAGCAAGTTTTAAGACGTATATTATAAAAGTCTGTTAATTATTAGTAAAGATATAGGCATAATAAAATTGCATAATTTGTATATAATATTTGATATTTCGGACAATTTTCATTTTTATGGCATCGAACAAACCAATACCTACCTATGTACATATTATTCAAAAAATGTCTACAAACCATTTGATATTTTTTACATGCTCTATGGTTACTATGGTTACGGACACATTCTGATATTCAAATAAAATCGAATTCGAATTAATTTAGAACATCATTGTAGGTAGGTACCTACATACCTAATACTACTTAAAAACCAACAATATACTAATTTCGTATAGGAAAATTATTAAACTATCTTAGGTTAACTACAATACACATGTCATTCAATCTACAAACTATTTCCTATAGTGAAATTCTTCTTTTATTTAAGTAGACCTTTGGGTGATTTTTTATACAAACTATTTCTTGGAATTTAATTCTTCTTCCTCTTCTTTTGTGAAGTCATTTGGGACAGTTCATAAATAAACTATTTCCTATAGTCAAATTTTTCTTTTTCTTAATTTATGTAGACCTTGGGTGAGTTTTTATACAAACTATTTCCTATAGTCTAATTCATCTTCTTTTATGTAGCCCTTTGGGTGAGTTTTTATACAAACTTATTCCTATTATCTAATTCTTTTTCTTCTTATTTTATGTAGACCTCTGGGCCAGTTTTGATACCAACTATTTCTTTTAACGTAATTCTTCTTTTTCTAATTTTATGTAGACCTTTGTTGAATTTTGTATAAACTAACTTCCTATAGTCTAATTTTTCCTCTTTTATGTAGACCAAGGGAGAGTTTTCATACAAACTTTTCCTTTAGTCTAATTCTTCTTCGTCTTCTTTTATGTTGACCTTTGCGTTAGTTTTTATACAATCTATTTCCTGACGTATAATTATTCTTCTAATATGTAGACCTTTGGGTCAGTTTTTATAGTAACTACTTTCTATAGTCTAATTCTTCTTTTTCTTATTTTTTGTAGATCTTTTGGTTAGTTTTTATGCAAACTATTTCCTTTTTTCTAATTCTTCGTTTTCTTATTTAATGTAGACGTTGGGTGAATTTTATATAAAATATTTCCTATAGTTCAATTCATCTTCTTCTTCTTTTATGAAGATCATTTGGTCAGTTTTTTATATAATACATTTACTATTGTGTAATTCTTCTATTGCATCTTTTATGTAGACCATTGGGTCAGTTTTTATTACAAACTATTTGTTATAGTCTTATACTTATTCTTTTTTTTCATTTAGTCTTTTGGGTTAGTTTTAAGTCTTATAGTCTATTGTATAGAAATATTATAAACAACATGCACACTTGACGAAAATACATAAAACGAATGGGATGTGACCATCACTAGAATCTTCTCAATACTTTTTTTCAATCGAAATTTACACCATTTATTATATCATCATATATTGCTTAATTTTCAATAACTTCACATTTGATTTTGATGACAATATAATAAAAAATCGGGGTTGTGGCCATTACTGGACTCTTCACAACGTTTATATTCAAATTAAAAATATTTAAGTCTTCTTCTGTAATGTAGATCAGTTTTATTGTGCAAAAATATAATAATCTATAGGTATGCACACTTGACGAAAAATATAAAAACGAATGGGATGTGACCAACACTAGAATCTTTTCAGTACTTTTGTTTAATCAATTTTTAAACCATTTCGCATCATCCAAAATTACTAAATATTTAAAACACATTTGCGTTCGATGACAGTATATAAAAATAGGGGTTGTGGCCAAATCCAAACTCTTTACAACGTTGTCTCTTTATAATCAGTCATATTTAAAACCATTTACCATAGTCCATGCGTGCAGAAATTGTATGTACCTACATATATATAAAAACAAATGGGTTGTGGCCATCACTTGAACATTTTACATCGCTTAAACTCAATTAAATTTCAAACTACTTTTCATACTACGAATTAGCAAATATTTTTTGTGACAATATTATATAAACGATTGCTTATTCCTTCACTAATTTACATTCTTGGCCAACGGCGGGACATAAAAGCTAGTAAATAAATAATTCAAGAAATTAAATTATAAATACAAATAAAACCAACTAAAACCATACCAAACTAAAAGTGTTGACGACTATGTGAAAAATTATAAATTGCCGCCAAATAAAATGTCACACTGACTATGCGAAAATTCATAAATCCCGCCAAAAAATTTGAAAATTTGACAGGAGCGACATTCACCCTACTATTTCATCGAGCGACTTGGGCGACATTGGTGCGAGTCAACCGTGATTCCGAACGGGCAGAGTGAATCGCCGCGTGAATCGCTCGATGAATTCCGAACGCTTAGGATGACGCTCCAACATCGCCGAGCGTCTTTACGAACGCTACCCAGGACTGTGCATTCGGGTCTATGTAATAAATAAAAAAAAAATATCTAGAAACCATATTCCAGCAATGGTCTAACAAATTATTTATATAGGTACTTTTAACATTAATTCAGACAACAAGCGGTTTAAGTGTGTAGTCAAAAAATTCAGTAGTAAAACATGTTCAATAATAAAAAAATAAAAAATAAATTAATGTTATTATCCGACGCAATATGTGTCAGTTATTGAGTGTTTAATTAAATTGATGTTTACAACTTGATTCGTTGAACGGCTTCATTTTTATTTAACAGATTTTATTATATTTTTATGTATCAATTTTATTTCCATCTATATACTGACATACCTACAGTGCTGTCGTTGTTGTAAAGATATTAAAGATGGACGTCGTTGTTGGTAATGCATCAGAAATGGAGAAACATTAAAATCAATAAAACATAAAACTAGTAAAAATATTATTCGAGAATTGAACAACTACGAAGCAGGGATTCCCAACAATTATTTTGATTAAGTTAAATTATGGCAGTATGATATTTAACATTAGAAAAATAGAGTAAAACTAATTATGTCACATTTTTAGTACCTACATATTGCCTTATAATTGCTTTCATTTAATTTGTATTTTCTTTTCTGTATTTATTTTATTCATCATCATTTCCTGCCCCTCTAACCCGGGGTCGGGCCTTCTAGTCAACAAGCGCCATGTTAATTTACTATAGTACCTAATATTTAATTCAGTTTTATTTTTAAGGAAGTAACTTTGTGGCGTCATTATAATTTTTATTTTATAATATATATAATAATAACTTGGTATACACCACTTTTGAGCACAAATAACTGTCGACCGGTTTCGAGAACGATGTTCTCATCTTCAGGATGACTTACGTACCTACTAAATTAAAAATGAAAATATAGACTTAACCTAAACTAAAGATGTGGGAGGAGTCAATTCAAAAGTAGTGGGGCAAGCGACAACCCGGTGTTTAGGAAACGCAAGATATAAATTATTTATTAATATATTTATTATTATTTTTTTTTTTTTATTATTATTAATTTAATCTATGTTAATTTATTTGATAGGGAATATATTTAGTAGCGGACTATTAGGAAAATTAATTTGATTGTTTATTATATCCTGGTTATTGTTTATGCTTTTCCTAATTTCTAATATTTCCAAATCAGCTAATTTTAAATTTGAATGTCCTGTATGTAATATCTGTAAACCTGTATTAATGTCAAAATGATGATTAAATTCTATAAGGTGTTCAGCGAATTCTGAAAAATTATTATTTTTCAGACAGCGTAAGTGTTCTTGTGTTCTAATTTGAAAATTTCTATTTGTTTTCCCTATATAAAATTGATTACAGTCATTTTAACTTAATTTGTATACTCCCGATTTTTCTAATTTATTTATCTTGTCTTTATTATTAAGTATTATATTTTTCAGTTTATTATTTGTATAGAAGGTTTGTCGCTTGCCCCAGGGTTGTCGCTTGCCCCACTACTTTTGAATTGACTCCTCCCACATCTTTAGTTTAGGTTAAGTCTATATTTTCATTTTTAATTTAGTACGTAAGTCATCCTGAAGATGAGAACATCGTTCTCGAAACCGGTCGACAGTTATTTGTGCTCAAAAGTGGTGTATACCAACCTAATATTTATTTCAATTGATTTGATTTTGGATGTTTTTTTTTATTTTTTATTTATTGTTTTAAAATTTTGTTATGAGTATTTTCTTTTGTTTTCCTTTCTCTGTTTTTTTAATTCAATGCTTTATTAAATTTATAATTATTGTATTTTTTTATTGTTCATTTATGTTTTTTGATAAAAATTTTGTTTAATTTTTTTTTGTAAATGTTCATATGAGCGTTGACCTTGTAAATAAATAAATAAACGAATATTAGGCAATGCAAACCCGCACACCTGTCGCTGGTTACCATAAATTGTAATTTATACCGTGAAGAATGAAACTATTAATCGGTAAGTAAGTAAATACCTAAGACGATGATTGCGAAATTTAAAATTTCCATAATGTGTTTGTAGCGCTCTGTTGCTGTACCTGGCGTGCAAGAATGTGTGTAAATGTAAATGTAAATAAAATCATTCAAATCTTTAATAGATAGAAAATCCAAGAGGTGGATAAGACAGCAGACAAAAGTAATCGATGTCGCCGAGGGAGTCGCCACTCTGAAACGGAACTGGGCAGGATACGTTACTAGATATACAAATGATAGGTGGACCCAGAGAGTCTTGGAGTGGCGTCCGAGACAGGGAAAAAGAAGCGTGGGACGTCCTCAGACACGGTGGTCGGACTGCATCAAAGCAGACTAGCGTCTGGCGACAAATGACAACGAAATAATAGTTTGATGTGTACGTACATCCCATTACTCTATTATTTTTTGGTCAGGTTCTGTTAGTCTTCAATTATAACAGCGACTCGCGTGAGCGAGTTGCTTGATAAATTGAATGGAAATTGGTCGCAGGAAAAATTTTATCAACACTTTTGACATTTGAAGTTAGGAATCAGTTTATTATGTATTCGCATTTGACATTTTTCAAATTAATAATATTTCTCAACACATTATTTACGTAGTCACTATTTTTAATAATATTTATTCAGTTAAATATTAATGGCAGAAAGTGTGAAAGATCTAGAGAGCTTGGTAAAAATGGTATTCGGGGGATGCATCCAAAATGGACTGAGAATGAATGGAGCTATGTAAGTCTAAAGTAATGGTAATTGAAAAAGCGAAAAAAGAAAATAATGCGAAATACGAGTGAATAATGAATTAGGTACTAGAACAAGTGGATGAATATTTGTATCTAGGAAGTATGTTTCAGCGTGATGGAAGACTGGAAAAGTATATAGAAAGAAGGGTAACGGCAGCAAATAGGGTGAACGGTGCATTAAGAACAATAATGGCCGACCCAATTATCTCAAGGCCAGCAAAGCTAGCTGTGCACTGCAAGGCAATAGTCGTACCAACATTAATGTATGCAAGTGAGACATGGACATGGCAGAAGACGCATGAAAGTAAAATTAACGTTGTGGAAATGAGGTCCCTAAGACGAATGTGTGGTAGAACGATCTATGATAGGATAAGGAATGTGGACATCAGACGAGAATGCAAGATTGAAAGAGATATTGTGAGTAGAATGAAAGTAAATAAACTACGATGGTTCGGTCATGTGGAGAGAATGAATGATGAGCGCCTGACAAAGAAAGTATACAAGGCTGAAAAGAGTGGAATGAGAGGTCGTGGCCGCCCGAGAAAGAGTTGGCATGATCATATAAATGAGATTTTGAATATACGAAGTCAGAATAATAGGAGAGCATGTATTACGCGATGCATGGATGTTAATTAGGCAAAACACGTATGTCAAGATAGAGGTGTCTGGCGTTCGGTCCTCTCTGCCTACCCCAAGTAGGGATACGGCGTGATGGTATGTATATGTATATTAAATATTTGTGCGCACGCGTATTTCCGACTTCCGTCCCTTGATCCGTCTGACGCCAGACGCTTGTTCAAAGCAGTGGCAGGGAGCAATAAGCGGTGTGTCCAGGAAAGGGAGGAGTGGAGTAAGAAGGGGGGGGGGGACTATGTTCAACTCGGGATGCAAACACGCTGATGAAGAAGAAGAAGAAAATCGTTTTGATTATAACTATGTACTTAATTAAAAAAAATAATATTTTTTTTAACAACATTGAAACTACCAAAAATTGAGGTTCGTTGGTTTAATGAATTATTTTTAATGTTCAAAATCAATAAGTACGTATTATTTATGAGACATATTAAATGCTTCTGTGGTTCTTATATATTTATCCCAGTTTTATGACAATTTTACATCGTTTTAGCCATATTAGGAATATAACCTAATATGTATTTTCATTACCACATTAAAATTCGTTAAATTTTATTACATCGGAACATTGTGTTACATTTAAGATCAATCTTTAAATAAAATGCATTAAAGTTATTAAAACAAATTATATTTTTACCATGAACGAAAATATTTTTGATAAAAGTCATTTTGCTATAGCGCAACTAATAGATCTCTGTCACATATTCATAAGACATGCATCCAATAACATGTAACCACATGCTCACAATTTTTCCTTCTCGTGGCTACGTTCACAATGAACGCCGTTAACGAACGAACTTAGTGACGCTCTAGGCTGTTCAAAATGACCGGAATCAAAGGCTCGAAAGACACTGTCGCGTTCAGTTTGAACGTCGAGTGTACGCTCCAAACGCTCTGTATAATCGTCGAGTGAAAATCGCTCTGACAGTTATAGTATCCGTCGACATCTTTTTAATATGTGACATGATGACTTCTATTTGTTTCTGTGGTGTCTATTATCTGACGACTATGCATTCACAAAAAAATATAAAAATATCATTCAAAAGTTTCCAATAAAAGGTCAGATACACGTGTATGATAAATGACATTTGACATTTAAAACGCCCGATGCAGCGTTCAGATTGAAATACCGCTCGAAAGCGTTCAGTGTGATTGGTGTGAAAAACACCATAATCTGCAACTTCAGGTACATCCGACACCCGACGTCAAGAGTTCTATCTGAACACAGACCTGGGGGGCAAGTCTGGTCAACCGTCGAAATCCAAACCATCATTGTTTACCCATATCATGGATATAATTATCATATGGAGTACTATAAAATGTTAGGATATTATAGAACTCCATATAATAATTATATCCATGATATGGGTAATCATGAGGGTTTTGATTTCGACGGTTGACCAGACTTACCCCCCTGAGCTGTAAACACTGGTTTGTGAAAAAAAAATAGCCATAATCAATTTTCTTTTTAATTTGGGAAACTTCTTCTTTTTCTTTTCAGCCTAATCCCGTCCAATCCTAGATGTAGGCCTCTTCCATGTTGTCCTCCTAGCTCTAGTCCTATCTTCTTCCATGTCGCTCCTTTCTTCTTTCTATCTATCTCCTTTCTTGTGCTCTAAGCATCCAATTGACACCAGCATGACGGCTGATGTCATCCCTCCATCTCTTGGCGGTCTCCCAACACCTCTGGTTGTCGTTCGCGGTCTCCAAGATAACACTATCCTTGGCAATCTGTCTTCGGTGTACTTAGCAACGTGGCCTGCCCATCTCCATATCAGGCCAAGAATGCGGTGAACGACATCAACCATTTTCGTTCGTTGCCTGATGGTGTTATTTCGCACCCTGTCCCAGCATGGCTCTTTAGCTGACCCTTAGTATTTCTTAATAACAGCGCACGTACTGGGTACCTACTGACATGGTTTTACTGTGCAATTGATATGGTATTATTTTGTACCACCTGCAAAGGTGGTTTCAAAAAAATGGGTAGGTATATAGAATTTCACCCAAAGTATTTATACAAAAGCCTTAATAGATTAGCGGATATGGAAACTATTTACAGTTGTTCATTCATGACACACTCATTCATTCACACTACAACTTCCTTTCTTACACAGGCGGTCTGTCTATTCACCATATTCATTCATTCACTATTGCTTCCATCGACCAGTCAATGGTGCATCGTAGTAAATGGTTATAATGGTTGACTACAATACCACTTTGACATAATAGTGAAAAGAATTGACTTCGGAATCCCTTTCCGAAAAAAATATATTAGTCAGATTCTGTTGGATTTACTCGAGGACAAATGAAACAAAATAAAAATGGAAGTCCCTAAAATTAATTTATTTGTTTTACTTTCTGTAAAAACAAAGAAATTTTAATCACTATTTCAAACAAATTTCTCTTTTCTGACAAAGTGACTAAACTTCGACAAGTCACTTTGTATAGAAAAAAATAATAAGATATTTTATTTTTCTAAAAGTTTCATGTTTACAATTAATTATACTTGTGTCTAATTATGTACCTATGTAAGTATGGTTTCTATATTTATTTTAAATGTTATATCAAATTTAAACCATTAACCAATATTATTTTTGTGAATGTCACAATATAAATATATTTTGTGTTAGAAAACTGTTCTATTTTATTATAACTTTATTTAAATTTATTTCTCACGCAAATATTGCTTTTCTGGGCTGAAAACACTGCTTAGTTGGAAGAAATTGCCATACGGCAATACAATCGCCACTCATTATTATTATCATTAACTTTAATCTGTTTTATAGCTTAAAGATTATCTATTTTCTGTCGTTACTTACGGTTTAAGATTAATCTTACCTTAATTATTTTTAGGATTAGTTGATATGTTTTTTGATATAGCTATAGGTGATAATATTTAGTGGCAAAATATTCATCATGTGTTACAATTTTAGTGTATTTTCTGCTATTTTTTTCCTTGTTTAACTTTTGTAAAACAATTTCTATGTATGCTGTGAATAATCTATATATAAACGAAATAATCAGCGACCTAAGACTGCATGAATGTGAATAAAACGATGATTATTAAAAACGATTAAGATTTTTGGTGTCCGGTTATCTCTGCTCACCGCAATAAAGACATTTATGGATAGTTTTTATATGTTGTATGAATATTATTATTATATAAATCGGTATATATCAATCAAAATACATCTTTTCATATAATTGCATAAGTATACATAGATACATATTATGTTTTCTTACTATAATATACCCAAGTAATATACATACTAGAGTGGTATCAGATTCTGTTTATGTAATACTTATTTGCTAACGATATAAGGTATGTATAACACACACATTTAAATAAATGACCCAGATATAAATAATATTATTGAAGCGATTTCACTTATGTATATGTAGAATGTCTTTATCTCTTTTTACCGAACCGAACGGTGTACCTTCGATAGCTCAGTTGGTAGAGCGGTGGACTGTAGTGGTATAAAAATCTGTGGTGATCCATAGGTCGCTGGTTCAAATCCGGCTCGAAGGATTTTTTTTATATAAATATAACTTCATATGTTTTTTGATAATAACAAAAAAAAATTACTAATTATTATTATGGAATGTGTATATTCAGGTCCAATGTTATAGCGGTTTCGCTGGTATCGACCGATTGTAAGTGATGGGTATATCACCTTGATTTGCAACTTCTGTGAAACATAAGGATAAAGACCCAAACTCAAAAGTCATCTCAATCGACGGTATACACTGGTTAGTTGAAATAAATAGCCATAAGGCAATAAACTCGCCACTTGCACAGGGTGCAAGGTAGTAATAATAATTATTATTAGTTTATTTTTATTTATTAATCATATATTTATTTATTAAATAATTAATTAATTGATTAATTACCTAATTAATTATTATTTTAATTAATTTATTTATTTAATATTTATTTATTTTGTAATTTATTTATTTATTTTGTATTTAATTTATTTATTTAATTATTATTATTTTTTTATTTATTTATTTTTTTTTTGTTTATTTATTTACTTATTTATTTTTTTATTTTTTGTTTATTTATTTACTTATTTATTTATTAATAATGGTTTAAAAATCCATTTACATAAAATGAACAAACATATAACATAATCACATTATCTTAACATAGAAAACAATAAAGCAAGAGAAAAAATGAATATTTTCGTATTATCATACTCGTATGGTATGTAGGTATACCTATGTTTGTCGTTTTGATTTTTAATATCAAAAATAAAAAATATATGAGACAATACAAAAACTTAAGTACCGTATTATTTTTTACAAACATTTAAGTAATCATTTTTACAGAAAAAGTATTATTTTATGAATAACAATACTTGCAATGGTACTTACTTGCTTTCGCAATACCTACATAATTTAGGCTCAAAATTTAAGAACGTAACTATAAGTTGAAATTTTTTTGTTAAATTGCGGATAGTTGGACTTCGTCATCCCAGGAGGCATAGTTTCTGAAGAACAAACCCTGCCACGACCGATTTCGTTCACCTAAGGCACAATCATTTATGCTTATTTTGGGGAATCTATGAGGATGTATATGTACTTGTTACAAGGACATATTCATTATTTAAAAAAAAAGAAGTGTGGTGTATTGGAGTACGTGCACACAATTCGCGACATTCATAACGATAGTTAACACGTAAAGAGCAGGTAGGTTCTTGCCGGCAGACGAATGCAAATAAATTGTATCTATACGACAAAGTACCTATAATGCAAATATTTTCTGAAAAAAATACTCTTTTTAACTTATGTAGGTACCATTCTGTACTTAATGTACCTATGTATTTAAGTAGGTAGGTACATACAACAAAAGTACCTACCATATATTATAAATAATTATGTAGGTATATATTATTATATTTCCTTCATTCATGAATTCATATTGTGATGGTCGGTGTCCACCAAAGGCTTAATTCCTAGATCCTCGATCATATTAATACCAAAAGCTTCTGATTCATGATGTATTTGTGTATAGTGATCAATTATGATCTATAACACGCAGGTAGCCATAAAAAGATCAATGGACATGTCAAAAAGGGATCATTTTGACGAACCAACAGTGATTTGACCCATATTAAAATTTTGACATTTCTAGATGTATTTTTTGTGATATGTGATACATGTCATAAATTATTTTGGTGCAAAAAAATAATCCTTAAACCGTCAAAAAATTTAATAACTTACAAATAGGTATTTTTATTGATTTGGTCTAGACTTATAAATAACTAGTGAGCCCCCGGCAAAATTCGTATTGCCCGTATGATTAAAAATGTTCCTTCATTACCACACGTCGCTTCAGACCCTTCAGTCACTCCTGTCCCTTCAGGCCCTTCAGTACCTCCCGTTCCTTCAGGCCCTTCAGTACCTCTCGTACTTTCAGACCCATCAGTACCACCCGTCCCTTCAAGCCCTCAGTACGTCGCTTTCCTTCAGGCCCTTCAGTATCTCCGCCCCTTCAGAAACTTCAGTGGCTCCCGTCCCTTTAGTACCTTCCGTCCCTTCAGGCCCTTTAGTACCTCCCGTCCCTTCAGAAACATCAGTAGCTCCCGTCCCTTTGGTACCTTCCGTCCCTTCAGGCCCTTTAATACCTCCCGTCCTTTCAGTACCTCCCGTCCCTTTAGTACCTTCCATCCCTTCAGACTCTTTAGTACCTCCCATCCCTTCAGTATATCCCGTCCTTCAGTACCTAACCGTCCCTTCAGGCCCTTTAGTACCTCCCGTTCCTTCAGGAGGTTAAGAAAAAGTTTAAATCCAGAAACCATCCTGGAAGACCTGCGAAGAGATGAAAGGACAGTTGGACATTCTTTTCCCAGGATACTCCACTTTCATAAGTAAAACAACCAAATATACTAAGAAGAAAAAGGTAAAATTTTGAATCCAGAAACCTGCGAAGAGATGGAAGGAAAATTGAACCTTCTTCTCCCAGGAAAGTCCACCTTCATAGATAAAATGACCTAATAATCGATGAAGAAGAAGAAACATGTTTTAATCCATAAACCATCCCGGACATACGCTCGAATATTCACCAAAGTTTCATTGCAATCGGATGAACGGTTTCCTTCTTTCATAGGTAAAATGAACAAATACACGATAAAAAAGAAGAAGAAGAAGAAAATAGTTTGAATCCAGAAACCGTCCTGGAAGACCTGCGAAGAGATGGAAAGACAGTTGGATCTTATTCTCCGAGGATACTCCACCTTTATAGGTAAAATGACCAAATACACGATGAAGAAGAAGAAGAAGAAGAAAAAAGTTTAAATCCAGAAACTGTCCTGGAAGATCTGCGAAGAGATGGAAGGACAGTTGGAGCTTTTTCTCCCAGAGTATTAGGTCATTTTACCTTCATAGGTAAAATGACCTAATACCCGATGAAAAAGAAGAAGAAGAATTTTTTTTTATTCAAAAACTATCCCGGGCATACGCTCGACAATTCACCAAAGTTTCATTGCAATCGGATGAACGGTTCCCAGGATAGTCCACCTTCATAGGTAAAATGACCTAATACCCGATGAAGAAGAAGAAGAAGAAAAAATTTTAATCCAGAAACATCTCGATCATAAGCTCGACAATTAACCAAAGTTTCATTGCAATCGGATGAACGATTCCCAGGATATTCCACCATCATAGGTAAAATGACCTAATACCCGATGAAGAAGAAGAAGAAGAATTTTTTTTAATCCAGAAACCATCCCGGCCATACGCTCGACAATTCACCATAGTTTCATTGCAATAGGATGAACGGTTCCCAGGATAGTTCACCTTCATAGGTAAAATGACCTAATATCCGATGAAGAAGAAGAATAAATTTTTTTAATCCAGAAACCATCCCAGGCATACTCTCAACAATTCACCAAAGTTTCATCGTAATCGGATGAACAGTTTAGGAGCGCATTCAACACATATGTACATACAAACATTGAAATTTATAATATAGATTAATATAGGTATATAGATCTTCAATCCCTAGATGCAGTTTTATGATGTACTTAACTAAATTTATTTTGAAGATATGTGTAGGTAGGTACTTACGCTATACATATATACATACAAAAATTACATAAATTCAGATCGTGAGAGAATTTGATTTTTTTATAGATGAAATCATAAATAAGAAATGTGGGGATACGCGCATGTGTCGTGCTACAATTTTTGTTATGTACTGCAAACCCACACACTTGTCGTTGGTTGCCCCGAATTGTTTGATATATTTTTATTGACCAAAAAACCGTAACAAAAAGATTATAGATAATAATATATTATACATACCTACCTATACTTAACTGTTTTACTAGATAGAGTCTGTTCCGAAGCAACTACCTGTATAGTTAGTACACTTATAATTAAAACTAGACAAATAAAAAATATCTAATACATACCTACTTTAACAATCAAATTTAAAAATAATAATAAAAATAAAAAATAAAAAAAAATAAATGCAGTGAGAAGTCTACCGTGCTGATATGCCGTGATGGTCTGAATAAATTATTTACAAAATCGTCAAAGAATTTATTTGGTTTTGTAATTGTTATTGTAATTATAGTTTAATTTTTATTTCCTTAAAACTATGCTACAACAGAGCAGAATGGAATTCATAAATAGTACCATAATATAGGTACCTACCATATATAGGTATTGCCCCCAAGTCAAATTGAAAACGCTGTTCGTTATCGCCAAGCGCTATTTTTTTTGTATGGGATTTGACGTTTAATGGCCCTGAGTCAAATTGAAAACGCTGTTCGTTATCGCCAAGCGCTATTTTTTTTTGTATGTGATTTGACGTTTGTTGTAGAAATTTTTTCTACAATAACAAACAACAAACGTCAAATCCCATACAAAAAAAAATTAGCGCTTGGCGATAACGAACAGCGTTTTCAATTTGACTTGGGGGCAATGTTTGTTATTGTAGAAAAAATTTCTACAACAAACGTCAAATCACATACAAAAAAAAATAGCGCTTGGCGATAACGAACAGCGTTTTCAATTTGACTCAGGGCCATTATATAAAAAAGCAATTTGCTATTTCAAGAACAAAAATACCAATGTGGATACACTTTTTTATTATTTGTACCTGAAATAAATGCCTGCATTCCTTTTCAAGAATCACATGCCTACCGTACAAAAAACAGGCGACAGGCTGTCTACCATGACTGTCAACATGTAACTTTACCTAAAGGCCGCCGAAGGATATCCTAATTCCAGAGGGACCTATTAATTTTTCTATCACGTCTTTAAAAATTATTCAACGCCTCAATTTATTGTGAAATATCATAATGTATTTATTTATTTATAATATTTATCTTCTGAGACGGGTTTATTGACATAAAGCAATCTCTTCCAACTGTAATCTAATCTAATCAATTTGAATGTCAAGTAAAATCAATACGATATGCTCTTAAAATATTTTTTTTAATATCTGTGTTGATTACTCATTAAAATAAAAAAAACTTTAAATTATTTTACATTTTAATTCAGATTAACGTAGCGAAGATAGAATAGAAAAATGATAGATTGCGAAAATATAAAATAGATAGCGTAGATAAATATGAAAAATGTAATTAATATCTATACATAGTACATTTCCCCAACAAGCATTGGTTTCAAAAAATATTAATTTTGAAATTTTTAAACTTATATAAATTTTGAAAATCTTTTCCGCGGAACACTCAAAAGATACGTTTTAATACAGAAATAAAGAAAAGTTTAGTAAATATTTTTAATAAAACAATTTTTTTTTATTTCATATAACTAAAATAAAATTTAAGTCCAGTGAAATTAATTTTTATTTCGACCGAAAGGGAAAACGAATCGATATCTTCTTATTCTTTTACTTTTTGAATTACTATCCTTGCTATTAATAAAATAACATTGTTTTTACTTTTTTGACGAATATTTGTTCGTGTTTCATACATTAGAAAGTAATAAGTGTACATTTTTGTGTTAATCTCGCATGTCCATAGTTATAGGCGTTAACAAGCGTCTTAAATCTTTTCTTATACATGAGTGCTTGCACTCTGGATATGGTAAATGTATTTTTTATCCTTTATTTAAATATTTTTATATATCTTGTATTTTTTATTATGTTTTTTTTGTTTGATTTGTATAAACATTGGAATCGAATTATAATATATACCTACCTTTAGGTATTTCAAAATTATTTTTTTAAATTTGGGCGTATTAAAATTATGGTTTGGCCACATGGGGAGAATGAATGAAGAACGCCTGACAAAGAAAATATACAGTGCAGACAGGAATGGAATGAGATGTCGGGGCCGCCCAAGGAAAGGATGGCACGTCCATGTGAACGATATTTTGAAAGATGGAAATGTTAGAAGCGTGAACAACAGAAGAACATGTGTAAGACGACGTTATGAATGTCGACGAAGCTATGAATGTGAGTCAAGATAGAAATAAGTGGCGTTCGGTTCTCTCTGCCTACCCCGCGAGGGACATGGCGTGATAGTTTGTATGTGTGTATTAAAATTATTTTCTTCCGTCATTCGTGATGTTTGAGACGACAGTCAATTTTGACAGCTCGGTGATATTTTTGTCTACAAAAACAACAAATCACATTGAAAATATCTACTTTAGAATGTTGCCATGACGTCACTCTTGCGTCAACCAAGAAGTGTCAAATAATGAGGAGAATTTAAATGGAGATACACAACACACACCACGTGTAACATATTTCAGACCATTTAAATGTCATCGGATTGTTTTTGTTGAACCGTTTAAAATATCAATGGTGTTTATTATTTTACCTAAATAGCCGGATGAAGATGTTTTGTAATTTTTGGATGCAGGAAGAACTCGGATCTGTGACCGCCATTGCAAATATACCTACCCTTTTTTATATTCACCTATTATGTAAAAAAAACTTCCCATCTTTTCTTCTCCCTATAATATTGTGTCAAGTGTGCGATGCACTGACAGTCGACCAAAAATCGATATATCAATAACGATACCTATACATATTTCTCTGACGAAAGTGGAATTGGAAAGTCGTCACCAGTTAGGTGCAATATATTCATTTCACTCCGT
This sequence comes from Molanna angustata, assembly GCA_963576475.1. NCBI lineage: Eukaryota > Metazoa > Arthropoda > Insecta > Trichoptera > Molannidae > Molanna > Molanna angustata. Next base: position 11,417,370 of record OY754981.1, read on the forward strand.
ATCCAAAAGAGGACATAAAATATTTTGAACCTTTTGCAAATATCATTGTTGATTTGCCATCATCATCATCACCTCCTCGAAAACTTTCCGCCTTTCGATCCTGTCCATCGCCCGCACTGCTTTCAAGACCCTTTGTAGCGCCATCTTTTGAGAAATTAGTTTATTTGTAAACAATGAAATCAACAGTCCTTATAAAGTTTGTCTCTATTAAGATGTTAAAAAAATGCCAATAAAAATATCGTTTGTCTCCCGACAGGGAAATAAATCCAATTCAATAAAAAAAAATATTCGATGTGCATCTTTATTTTTTCAATTTATTTCACAATATTCTATTTGTTTTCTGTAAAATACTTGTATTTATTTCATATCGCTTACATTATTTTATGATTAATTCGTTGTGTTTTCCTCTATCAATTTAATTTAGTTTATTTTACAAGTTAATAATTTTTGTACATAGCATTCAATAGGTATGTAATATTTTACGTGTAAATTCCTAATTGTAATACATTCATATTTAAAGGACTATGTGCACAATGTTATGTAATATATTCGGTGAATTTATCAACAAATAAAATATTTCGCACATTTTCTTCGGGATTTCCATAAAGATATTATTTATCATTATTTTTTCAAATATACTTATTTTATTTTTTATTTTATTGATTTTAAAGAACCAACAGTTTACAATATGAATTTACAATAGGTATAATTATATTAACAGGATATAAACCTTTTTAAATATCTTTTAAATAGTTTAAACTAAGTACATAAATTATTTAACAATTGCAAAAATATTTTTTTAACACAGGTATATTAAAATATATTAAAGATAAAAAAGAAAAGAGTTGGGAAAAACGAGCTAATACTGACCGACCGACGAGCTAATACTGACCGACCGACGAGCTAATACTGACCGACTATGTATATACAGTATACATAGTATAGTAAAATGATTGCAAATATACCTTAATGTTTTCGTACCTACCTAAGTAATATCATTTATTATTATACATAGGTGACTTACAGATTATACATAGGAGCAACTCTTTTATTAATACAGATGCCCGACTGTGGAACGATCTTCCGAATTCTGTGTTTCCGCCTTCGTACAACCCGGGTCTTTTTAGAATCCGAATTAATAAACTCTTTTCTAGATAGCAAACCCCTTCCAACGCTACGTAGTGCACTTCTTCGGAAGAGTAAAATGGACCCAAATCCTAATAGCTGGCGTCCCCTACGTGGACACGTTAAAAAAAAAAGGTGAGGTATTACATTTTAATTATTTTAATAATTGAAACCTCATATGATCAATATGGACGGTCAACGATAAAAACGTAGCAAAAGGAAGCATTGAAAAACAAAATATTTTAACACGTTTTGAAAACAAACACATTTCGTTTAAAATATCACACATCTACAAACATCAACATTGTATCAGTGTCATTTTTGGTTGCATTTCCTGTTCCACAAACCACATCACTCTTGTGAAAATAAATAAAACATCTTTACACAATTATTCACAATGTACCATGGCAAAAATATCACATTTTTCAATTATGTCAACACTTTAGATATTGCTGAAATTGTGCAGGGTGTAAGGAAGTTTTTATTATTAAAATTTATTACGAGCGAGTTTAACATTTTACTTAGCTGTTAGCACCGGCTTAGAATAGTCATTCCACTCTTTTCTATTTTCATCATTTTCGGGTGTCTCTTAATCGAAAATACAAAAGACAGAGCAACATCTCACATAGTTCAGTAATTCTCTACACTACCCATTTTGAATGTTGTCTTTTTTATGTGAGACGAGATTGGTGTGTGGATATTGTTATGCACACCCACACACCTGTCGCTGGTTATCCCACATTGTGGGATATGCCGTAATGGAGTGAATCAAAGGATGAAATTGGCACATAATTTTTAACCCTGAGCCCCTATAACTTGTTAATTATAGGGGCTCAGGGTTATGAAATGACAATCTGTAGTTATGTACATAACGGACTATAAAAATTCGATATCATAAATCCTGAAAATATTTCGCGGTCAAGCCATCACCACGCCATGTCCCTCGTGGGTAAGGCAGAGAGAGTCGAACGTCACATCGATACCTTATCAATATTCATATATCGACACAAACATGTTCGTCTGCTTTTTTTTTTAAATTCTCACGTTTCCATTTTTAAAAATACTGTTCAGATTTTTGAAGCAAGGTTTTCTTTTGTGACTCCGATCTCTTGTTCCATACGTGCAAAACGTTCTTCATTAGTTTCTTCGAGTGATGAAACATCCTTTGAAAAAGTGCAAAAGATCTATAATGTCAGTTAAATTGTGGAAAATAATATTTTCCGTGGAAGTATTATTTTCCACAAATATTAATTCGTTCTGTAACAGCAACAAATTTTCATTTCCAGTCATTCATTCATTCATTCATTCATTCATTCATTCATTCATTCATTCATTCATTCATTCATTCATTCATTCATTCATTCATTCATTCATTCATTCATTCATTCATTCATTCATTCATTCATTCATTCATTCATTCATTTATTTATTTATTTATTTATTTATTAAACAAATTTTCGGTACATAGTATAATAAAAATAGATACAAAAAAAAAAACATACACACATATTACACAAATCATATTACACATTACACCAAAAATCCCACAAGGCTTAGCCTGTATGTGGGTATACCTAAATAAAAATTTACAAAGGAAGATGTTGGTTGCGCGTTACAATTAAACAGTTTTTAGACAACGCAAGTTGAAAAATATAAGTACCTACCTAAATGGTGATAAAGAAAATTATACAAATTGCAAGTAAACAATATTCTGATCACAAAAAAGCGTTAAATCATAAAATAGCAAAATCCATAAATAGCAAAATTTATAAATTAAAAGTAAACAGTTAATGATGATAGTAAAGTAAAATAAGTAAGTATGTACCCACTTATATTAGAACAAATCATAAAAAGCAATGAAGTAAAATACATAAAAGTAAACAGATATATGATGACACAAAAGTAAAATATAGATAATCAATAGAGATAAACACACAGAAAAACACATAGAAAAAGACAGAAGAGAGAAGAAATCATAAAAAGAAATCTTGAATGTTGTCATTGTTCTTAAGCCATGTCTTAAGATGACTCACATATTTTGAATGGCAATTTAAAGACTTAAGAGACAATGGCAACATATTGTATGATCTGGGAGCTATAAATACAGAATGTCTCTGTGTCGATCTCTTATTGCAATTAGGATCATTCATTCATTCATTCATTCATTCATTCATTCATTCATTCATTCATTCATTCATTCATTCATTCATTCATTCATTCATTCATTCATTCATTCATTCATTCATTCATTCATTCATTGTACATGGCCAAACCATCGCAGCGTGTTTAATCGTTCATCACAAATCAACTATGAAGTAAAAAAAATAACGAATAATCATAAATTAAAAAAAATAACACATGAACATGTACAATAAATGAACATGTACACTCCGACCAGTAATGCTGGTGTTAGAAGTCCCTTATACAGAGTCACTCACAATATTAATAGTAAGTTTGGGAGTGTGGATGTCTTTGCCTCTTCCCTGAATGCGTTTAGGAGATCCATTAATCAAATACTTACTGATTGCTAACCTGCACTATCCTTAATACACCAAATCCTTTCCTCTTCCTTTCCCCGTGGTACTTACGATTTTTGTATTTTTTGTATTTTATGTTAGCTTTTAAGTTTTTAAATATTTTATTTTTCTTACATTTTGTTAATTATCTATGTTAGTTTTTAAGTTATAAAATTGGTTTTTTTTATGCTAAAATTGTATTCACCACTAATTGGGCAATTTGTGGAGAAATGATGACAGCGTTCATACCATTGTAATATACATGTACTCTTTGCCTGTTGGTGAGTCTTTGGGATAAATAAATAAATAAATAAATGAACATGTATTAAATAAAATAAAACTAAAGAAAGGTAACAGTGATAATTATTTTATATTCATAATATATTCTAGATATACATATACTGGTATATTTACATATTATTTACGTTTAAATATCATTATTAATTCTCATTAATAATACTCTTATAATTACAGTGAACAAAAAACTTTACAACTTTTTTTCGAAAATCATTAATTATATTAATTATGTAATCAGTAATTATATTAATTATATATTTATATTAATTATGTAATTTTATTAATTATGTAATTATATTTATTATGTAATTATATTAATTATGTAATTATATTTATTATGTAATTATATTAATTGTTAGATATTGTCATATCTAATTTTATATTTTTTCTTTTGTTTTGTTTCTATGGTTTTCGATTTTTGAATTTTCTCGCAATTTTTGATTTTTCCTTTCCTGTCATTATTCATTTTCCTTATCTGGACTCAACCGCGATCGGTCATCACACAACGGTCGGTGAATGTGCAACGATACGCTGCTTCTGTTGTATATTTATTTCTGTGATTTCAGCATCTGTAATTTCGGAGACATTTAATTCGACGGTCCGTCATTAAATGTCTAACATTGCAGTGAAAACAGTGTTGTGTTGGTGAATATATACCTCCTTACATCGGGACAAGATTGGAAAAACTCATGCAGGACAATATCGGTGAGTCTTCGGCTTCCTTCCATCATACAGTCCACTATCATTTCCGTGGTATATTAAACCTTTTTGTATGACACAAGGAAATATATCACAATAATATAATTACATAATTAATATAAGGAAATATTATATTAATTATGTATGTAATACCAACGAAGGTTCGGCCTTCCCACTGTCATTAATTTGTATAATATAAGTATAAGTATGTTCGTACCTACAATACTTATTAAAATATTCTTTATCACCGATTGGTTTATATGGCCATTTCCTGTTCTCGATCTCAATCGTGGTGTTACAATCAGATCCATTAGAAGATAGAGGAGATTTCGCCAAAGATCTATTTTTTACCTCTTCAAATATACGGAATTATCCAATATTTTTATAAAAGGCGGCATCTGACTTTCCATTGATCTCCAACCGTCATATATTAAAAGATGTTTATCTGGACGTGTCGAGCAACTCGGATGTCATAGAATAAACAGTAATCTTTGTACGGATTGGTCCAGGGGCTTAAATAAACCGAGTATTATAATGATAATATGATTATGTACAAAAGGTGATTTTTTAAAATGATTAAGCAAAAAACTATCTCGCAGGTAGGTAAAATGAAAACTGGTATTTAATTCTCAGAGCCAATGGTAAGTAATTGTGTGTAACGAAAGCGCTTGGGCTTAATATTATACATATACATACGTAATATATTTCTTATACTCGCCCTTTTGAATTGAAACATTGTGTCAATGAATTTGTAATTAGATTTATAAAAAAAATAACTTTTAGTTGTTGTTTGAACAGTATGCCAAAGAAAACAATATGTTTTATAATGGAAAAAAGTCCCAACTAATGGTATTTCAGAATGATCGTGAACCCGCTAAGGTCCTTCCGGTTTATACTGACGGAATTCGTCTCGAAAAGACAGGACAAGTCAAGTATCTAGGCCACCTCATCAACGAGGATTTGTCCGACGATGATGACATAGAACGCCAGAGAAGAAGCGTACCTAAGTGCTATATCAAACATGCTCGCCCGCAGATTCTATAGGTGTTCATTCCATGTTAAAAGAAGTCAGTTTAATGCATTCTGTACGAGTATATACACGTGCGAAATATGGGCATCGTACAGAAGATCGACAAAAAAACGACTTCGGGTGCAATATAATGACGCCTATAGAATAATCTTCGGATATCTACGATATAGCAGCGCTTCAACTATGTTTGCAGAGGGGCGATGTCAAGGATTTCTTGGTGTCCTCAGACATTGAATCGCCGCATACCGTGAGAGGGTATGGACAAACCCTAACTCGATCATAAAGGCTGTACAGGGGCACCAATGTCCGAGGCTATCACAAAGATGGACAGAAGTGTTAGATGGTAGAAGTGAAAGACGATAATTATATCATTTCTTCAGTGTTTTTCTTTTCTTATATTTCATATAAACTCATTTGTTATTTTTTTTCTTCTCATTTTTTTCTTTTATTGTATATAATCTATATTCTGAAAAATTTAAAAAGAAAGAGAGAATTTAAAAATCAAATACCATCATGTATTGACCATATATGGTGTAATTCTAATAATACTGATAATCTTCTTACAATTATATGGAGAAACAACATAACAGATCACCATACATGTATATTTAACTACAATTTAGTTAATCAAAATAAAATAAATCATAAAAATGATTCTACTATGCCTAAAATAATAACTAATAAACAAATACTGTATGAAAAATTATGCCATGAAACCTGGGAATCCACACTATCTACGGAAGATGTGAATATAAGTGCTTTAAAATTTCATGATACTTTACAAAAGCACATAAAGGATTCTACATAGCTGTGTAATACCAAATAAAACCTATAAAAGTGATTTTCGTAAAATTAAACCTTGGATCACACATGGACTAGTGGTTTCTATAAGAGAAAAAGAAAAATTATTTAAATAAACTGATCATGTGAATGATATTTTTAAATAAGGAATTATAAGATGCTTGAAATATCTACGAGCTTGTATGAGACGATGCATGGATGTAAAGGAATGTAGAAATGTGTGCAAAAATAGAGGAGTATGGTGTCCGGTTCTCTCTGCTTACCCCGTAAGGGATATGGCGTGATATAATGTATGTTTATATGTAATCACTTATTAGAACAGGGGTGCAAGTCCCGGCAAACGGTGAAATCACTTTATTACAGTACCTACTTCCTACACAAAGTTGAAGAAAGTCGCTGAAGATCGAGCTGAGTGGAGGAAGAGATGATGAAGAGAATGATGACATTTTTTATAGCAAATGCATACACGAGAATGAAGACATTTCTTATAGCAAATGCATACACGAGAATGAAGACATTTTTTATAGCAAATGCATACACGAGAATGATGACATTTTTTATAGCAAATGCATACACGAGAATGATAACATTTTTTATTGCAAATGCATAAACGAGAATGATGACATTTTTTATAGCAAATAACGTCGACATTGAGTTACACTGCAAATTTTAATGCCTGAAAATAAATCAATTCTCATTCAATAACTACATAGCTATTATATACATATGTTTAGACACCAATAAAATGACTAATCATATTTGTGCGATTATAAACATTTCATATGCAGTTGAGATATCTTCTATAATACAATTTATTTTCGGTTATGCGGGAAATATTATCGTACAACTATCAACTTGAAATATTGTATACTTCTTTTTCTACATATTTATAGCACCCCATACTTAATTACCTGCTAACCAAGTAAGTGTCAAACACAATTCGAGACATTCCAACCGACCAAGTTATATGGTGGTGCCAAGCTGTCTGGCCTGATCTAGTCAGATTTAGTCTTTTGTCCTTCTTCAGCCAGCATCCTTTATGATCTTGCATCCTGGTTTTTGACTCCTACAATACCCGGTATATAATATAGTAAGAGAGAGAAAAAGAGACACCATAAATCCATCCTTACCTATAACATTCGAGAGCAAAACGTCGATACTACTTACTAATTAATATTTTACAATTTTATTTTTTTTATCGTTAATACAATGGAAGCTCATAATAATAAATTTAATCTAAATTTATTTATAAAAATAAAATAAAACAAAGTCTACGACGAGAAAGAATTTAATTAGCCTTAGCTAAGTATATTTTTTCCTCTGAGAATCCAAGCTATCCATATCTAGTGAAAGCCCTTAAGGTAATTGAATTGAATGAACAGTTTGTTTTTTTTTGTGTGAATAAAAAATATATATTATGTAACAAATTCTGATGAACCTACATATAATTACATTATTAAAATGAAATAAGTATTTATCAAATTTCTTTGTTTCATTATTCTGACAATGTGCCTCGCACAAAACGCATAGATTATCAAAATAAATGAGAAGGTAAAACAAGCTTAGTAGATGCGTAATTTTCAGTTACAAATAACATAGAATAGTGACAAAATTAAGAAGCATAAATCGGCCACTTAAAAAGTTCTAGAATCGACCGTAATATCTCTTATAAGATGCACTATGTCAAAAAAAAATATCTTATCGCTGCTATTAATTTCAGATCCGGGATCATATAACATGGAAAAAATATGCAGACTTAATGACGTGCGATGCTCAGCAGCGAGCAGAGAGACGAAGAATATATATTTTTTTCCCGTTCATATTATATCGATCTGGTGATTCGCGCTTCATTTATTTTTTATCACAAAGATGGTGATACCGAATAGATGCACTCGATCGTATTAGGTTGAATAGGTACCCATCAGGTAAGGATATCGTAAAAATGTTTTCTAAAAACACCACAATATTGTTATGTTGTTTAGTAGGTACCCACACTTACCCAACGGTGTTAAGACCGCACATGCACTGGGGATTTTTAGCGAGTTGTACCCAGTTGTACCCCACTTCCCCGCGCATGCCGCTGTAACAGTGCCCGTTCCTAACTGTGTTCCTAACCGACTCACGCGCTCGCCACTACGTAGGTACATATCGTAGCGTGAGTACGTTCACCAAAGTACCTACCTAGGTATCTATATCTGGTATATACCAACCTGTTGCATTATTTCTATTTTGCTATTGACAATAACACGATATTTTTCCTCTGTTTTGTATTGATATTGTTTTATAATTATTTATTCACAGGTTTTTTTTTATCGAGATATTATATACTTACTAATATCTTATAAATAGGTGATATTTCTGGTCATTCACTCCAAAGTAATTAATCATTATATATAGTTATAAATCTTAGATCGGCAAACTTTTGCTGTAAAAGGGACAAATTAATATTTTATAAATATTTTTGAAGTGCTTACAGTATTTTGTCTATATGTGAATCTTGGGAGCCGCTGGATGCCGATAAATATTTAAATATTATTATAACAATACATAAAATTATAATCATCGTGAAATGAAATTAATAAACGTTTCCATCAATAGATCAACACAAACACCTTACAAAATTACGTAGGTACCTGATTAAATTCATGACAACACATAAAATTCAACATCCCGGTAGAGTCAACTGTGTCTCCACCGGGATTCGAACCCGGGACCTTTGGTTCAGATACCTAACACAATTAAAAACTGTGTTTCCACCGGGATTTGAACCCGGGACCTTTGGTTCAGATACCTAACACAATTAAAAACTGTGTTTCCACCGGGATTTGAACCCGGGACCTTTGGTTCAGATACCTAACACAATTAAAAACTGTGTTTCCACCGGAATTCGAACCCGGGACCTTTGGTTCAGATACCTAACACAATTAAAAACTGTGTTTCCACCGGGATTTGAACCCGGGACCTTTGGTTCAGATACCTAACACAATAAATAACTGGGTTTCCACCGGGATTCGAACCCGGGACCTTTGTTTCAGATACCTAACACAATTAAAAACTGTGTCTCCACCAGGAATTGAACCCGGGACCATTGATTCAGATACCTAACATAATTAAAAACTGTGTTTCCACCGGGATTCGAACCCGGGACCTTTGTTTCAGATACCTAACACAATTAAAAACTGTGTCTCCACCAGGAATTGAACCCGGGACCATTGATTCAGATACCTAACATAATTAAAAACTGTGTTTCCACCGGGATTCGAACCCGGGACCTTTGTTTCAGATACCTAACACAATTAAAAACTGTGTCTCCACCAGGAATTGAACCCGGGACCATTGATTCAGATACCTAACATAATTAAAAACTGTGTTTCCACCGGGATTCGAACCCGGGACCTTTGTTTCAGATACCTAACACAATTAAAAACTGTGTCTCCACCAGGAATTGAACCCGGGACCATTGATTCAGATACCTAACATAATTAAAAACTGTGTTTCCACCGGGATTCGAACCCGGACCTTTGGTTCAGATACCTAACACAATTAAAAACTGTGACTCCACCGGGAATTGAACCCGGGACCTTTGGTTCAAATACCTAACACAATTTAAAACTTTGTCTTCACCGGGAATTGAACCTGGGACCTTTGGATCAGATACCTTACACAAATTAAAACTGTTATTCCTCCGGGAATCGAACCCGGGATCTTTGGTTCAGATACCTAACATAAATATGTGCCGACCGCTGTGGCACAGTTGGTAAGCCGTTCGGTTTCTGTGCGGGCGTCCTGTGAATCCGAGACGTCTAAATGTGAATCCGAGGATCTTGCAAGCCGATGGATGCCGATCCATAGTATAAATAATATAATAATCATCGAGAAATTAATAAACATGTCAATAGATATGTATATAGAATATGTATGTAGATCAATAGAAACACCTTAGAAAATTAAAAAATTACGTAGTTATCTAATAATAAAACTTTATTCAATATTATAACATCACATAAAGTAATAATAATCGTAAATGAAATTTATAAACATTTCAATAAATTAGATCAATACAAACACCTTTGAAAATTACAATCTTCGTGAAATGAAATTGATAAACAAAATTACACGATATAATATCACAATCCTTTTGAGAATCAACTAATGATCGACGTCGTCTTCTGCAACAAGAATGTTTTTTTTTTAAATATTTATATACTCATAATAATAAATACCAATAATACATAATACCTAGAATCTGCATATAAATAAATAAGATCTCGTACTAGAATAAAAAATAATACTCAATAAATACTTCCCTTGGAACAGTTCGTTGACCATTTGGTGCGAGCGTACTGGGTTCGATCCCCAGCAGAGGAGAAATGTATTTAAATTAATTTCTCACTGGCTGGAAACACTGGTTAGTTGAAAGAAATTGCCATATGGCAATAAACTCGCTACATACGCAGGGTGCAAGGTAGTGTTATTATTATTATTTCCTATAAAAATAAAAAAATAATAATGAACACTTCCTTGCATCCTGCGCAAGTGGTGAGTTTATTACCGTATGGCAATTTCTTCTAACTAACCAGTGTTTCCAGTCCAGAGAAGCAATATTTGCACGAGAAATAAATTTCTCCTCTGCTGGGAATCGAACCCAGGATGCCCACACAGAAACCGAACGGCTTACCAACTGTGCCACGGCGGTCGGCCTATAATATTATACAATAATACTAAATATCAATTTATAATATAATACTAAACACCTATGATTGGTTGGAAGAAATTGCGTAATGGCAATAAGCCCGCTAGTGTGCAATTTTTTTTTATAATATGTACAAAAAGAAAAATAAGTAAATAAAAATATAATATTAAATTTCAATATTAAATACCTATAATACTCACTAATAATAATAAATAATTACTACTTTCAATAATTGTTATACTCTTTATCTAGGTATGACAATTGCTATAAAAATAAAAAATAATAATGAACACTTCCTTGCATCCTGCGCAAGTGGAGAGTTTGTTACCGTATGGCAATTTCTTCTAACTAACCAGTGTTTCCAGTCCAGATTAGCAATATTTGCACGAGAAATAAATTTCTCCTCTGCTGGGAATCGAACCCAGGATGCCCACACAGATACCGAACGGCTTACCAACTGTGCCACGGCGGTCGGCCTATAATATTATACAATAATACTAAATATCAATTTATACTATAATACTAAACACCTATGATTGGTTGTAAGAAATTGCGTAATGGCAATAAGCCCGCTAGTGAGCAATTTATTTTTTTTATAATATGTACAAAAAGAAAAATAAGTAAATAAAAATATAATATTAAATTTCAATATTAAATACCAATAATACTCACTAATAATAATAAATAATTACTACTTTCAATAATTGTTATACTCTTTATCTTGGTATGACAATTGCAAAAAAGTAGGTACATACCTCATGATGTCATTCATATGTTTAGCGGATTTCTTCCGACTCGTGGTAAGCTTAGGTATTTTCTTATTTTTTGCCATGTTTTGCGCGAGAGTAGTAATAATTGACGCGTAAACGAGTAACACACCCTTCCCGTTCAAATGTTACACTCATACTGAAGTAGAAGCAGCGGGGTTCGTCCCGCCATACATTTTGTACGACTTGACTAGCGCGAACTGGAACGACGTAAGTCGCAATATGAATAATACCTTTTTTTCAAAAATCAGGACTTAAATTAAACAATAAAAAACTGTTAATGTGTTGACATCATACTTAACAATATTTTAGCTGAATTATAGTTTTACATCTAATAAATTAAACGGACAACGTAGGAATCCTGCAAATTTCGGGGGAAATTTCATATTTTTTTTTTATCGAGAGAATTTTCAAATATTATGATTCTGGAACTGTCAAATTGTAGACACAACTATGAATTATACTTGTCTTTAGTTTCAAAACGATAGTGTTGGTATTGGCTGAGTAGATTAGGAATCGCTAATGCAACTATTCACTCGGGAGTACCAGTCTCCCCTTAAGGAAGAGAATATATTAGCTATTGGTTATTTTGATTGTTGAAACAGGATGATAGTAAATTAAAAAGATAGGTCGATGGTAGAGCGGTTAGCGCGCTGGGCTAGAAATCCAGTGGTCGCGAGTTCGAATCCTGCCTCAACCGATTTCGTTCACCTATAGCACAAGCATTTTTGCTTAATTTAGGTAATGTAGGAAGATGTATAAGTACTTGTTTATCATACATTTTTAGGACATATATATTTTTTTTGTAAGTATATAAAAAAAATATTAATCATAAGTGAAATTCCTGTCAAAATAATGAGAGAGCATGTAAGACGTGCATGGATGTAAGTGATGCAAAACATGTATGTCAAAATATCTTTGTCTATCCCAAATAGGGAAACAGCGTGATGGTATGTAGGTATGTATGTATTTAAAATTGAAATACAGAATCTCACACATAACAGGTCTCGTAGTGACTTTTTACTCTGCACATCTAGCTGATAAAAATAATATAATAAGAATGAACACTTCCTTGCACCCTTCGCAAGTGGTGCAAGGAAGTGTTCATTCTTATTTCTTCCAACTAACAAGTGTTTCCAGCTGAATTTACATCTTCATAGCGTGAAAAATGAAGATTTAAATTCAGCTGGAAATTTAAATCCGTGAGAAATGAATTTAAATATATTTCTCCTCTGCTGAGAATCGAACCCAGGACGCCCGCAGAGAAACCGAAAGGCTTACCAACTCTGCCACGGCGGTCGGCAATATGAAACAAAAAAAAATATTTTTATAATTATAAGAATTTTTTGGGACCTTGGCGATATCCGTTGAATACTATCCAGTTTTGTAACAAAAAAAATAAACCACTAGAGCCCTAAGCTCGCATTTAAATTTCATGTTTCTCAATACAAAAAACTACAACGAACAGTCAGACAGAATACCTACCAAAAAAGTTTGTCTTTCAAGCTCTCAACTGAGACCACGGACTAGTATTCCACATTGTTTCCCACAGTATACCTCCAGGACGTCACGTCATCTTCCAGAAATAAGTTCAAAATGTGGAAGGATACCTTGTGTTCCACTTTCCTGATTGTTCAACTATTGTTTAACTACGTAGCGATGATCCAGACCAAAATAAGAAAATGAAATAATATATTTTATAGTATTGTTCATTTTCAAATATTGTATTCTTTTTGGTACCTACCTACATATATATATTTTTTAAATATTGCTTTCCACTTGTGCAATTAAAAATCCAATAAAATGTCTATTGTCGTGTGTTTTTTATCTCTTGGTCATTCAATATCGAGTGTAGGTGAAACTACTCTTTATAAGTCAATACAAAAGCTCACTACCCTGCACTGATCAAAGATGTTTCCATGTTACTTAAAATAAAGGAAAAATTTGCTCGACACCAACAGACATAGAGGAGCCAATATTTCGTCAGGACCAAAGTTTCTTAAACTTTTATTATACAGATTTTTTCATTTCCAAAAAAATATGTTAAGAGGGTGACTGCTGCCAACGTACCTATTTTTTCAATTTGATATACCATCATTATTACTAAACGAATCATTTTGAAAAAAATAACCTAGTTAGTTTGGATATTAATAAAGAGAAATATACCTTAACTTTTTGATTATATTCTGTATATATTCTTATAGGAAAATAATAAGCATACCCCGATTTTAGACATTTATCTTAAATTTCTAAAAAAATATAAGGTATAGAGCAATATTTTTTTTATAAATTAAAGAAGAACAAAATAGCTGGAAAAATATGATATGACGTTGCATTAGCGCATCAGGTTAAGTAAATAAACCAAAAAAACTTTTATTACGCAATGGCGCTATATGGAAAATAAATGTTTTTTAGGTTTATTTACTAAACCTGAAGCATTAATGCAACGTCACATCATACTTTTTTAAATATTTTTGTCTTCTTTAATTTACAAAAAAATATATTACTCTACGCCTTATAGTTTATTAAAAATATATGATAAACGTTGAAAATCGGGGTATGCCATTATTTTTATACAAGAATTTATACAGAACATTATCAAAAAGTTAAGATATATTTTTGTTTATTAATATCCAAACTATCTAAATTATTTTTTTCAAAACGATTTGATAAGAAATAATGATGGCATATCAAATTGAAAAATAGGTACGTTGGTAGCAGTCCCCCCCCTTAGTAATATTGCGCCGAATAGGTACATTCGTCGCAAGTACATCTTGTCGAGCAATTCGCACTAGAACGAGGTCAGTAACCTACCAGAATATAGACAACAATAAAATTTCAATAGGTGCATTTCTAGGGAAGAACGTTCGAGAAACACCACATGGACACTGACCCAGCACGTACTCATTTAACTACATACCTCCCTGAGCAGTATAAAAGAGCAGGTAACACTCGACATTCGATCGTAGTTACCAGCATCTACCGTGAAAGCTTACATTTCGAAATTGCTAAATTTTTAACCATATTTATATGTTCTTTAATTAATGTGAAAATTGATATTGTAATAAACATATTTATTTAATTGTAAATATACATATATGTAAGTAACCGAGCCTTTCTATTTCTTTCTCTATCTGTGAAATTCTACACTGCTTATCTTAATTAAAGTTAAAGGTAACTATTTCTAAAGCTTTTAATTACTAGTTTCAATATTAGATGGATCGATAGCAGAGTGGTTAGCGCATTGGGTTAGTAATCCAGTGGCCGCGAGTTCAAATCCTGCTTCGACCGATTTCGTTCACCGAGCATTTATGCTTATTTTAGGGAACGTAGGAAGATGTATATGTACTTGTTTAACAAGGACATATTCATTTTTTTCTTAAAAAAAATATAGCGACAGGCAAAATTAATGCACCTACAGGCTAAAATATTAATTGGGGCGCTTGGTTGTTTAAAACATTTAACACGATCAAACAAATATTGTAGTCAATTCACTAAAGCCATCAGTGTAACTAATTATTTTTAAAATAAGTATTGAAGATTCGTTAGGTCATTCATTCCTTAAATAAATACATAGATAGATTCATACATTGGTATTGACAGGACGGCGGGCGGAGAGAAAATGGATGCAGATGGCATCAAATATACAAAGATGGAACGAAATGGAAGAGGCCTATCTCCAGCAGTGGGGGGAAGAAGACTGATGAAGAAGAAGAAGATGCAATGGTAGTTATATATTGGTCTTTCATGAGGCTTATCCAATGAAGAATGTTTCTTACAAATAAGTACCTAAATAAAACATTTTATGCATTCTCCGTCTCAGAAAATTATCAGGAAGATATGAAGAGATTCGAGAATGTATATATTTGTCTCATTTTTGCATTGACGAATGCTTTTTATTTGTCTTGGTTTAAAAATATGAACTGACCATTTTGGGGTCTCATCAAATAAAATTTCTGAATTATTCCACAAAGATTACCCTTCCCTTTCCCCCATATACACTCACCATCATACAATAATATCCAACATCAATAATATATAATAATTTAAATATGTGAAACTTTATAATTGGCTATTTATTTTGTATTCTCATTTTCAATTAAGAATTAAAAATGTATAGCTGTTAAGTTTCTAAACAAATAAAAATAAAATAAAATAAAGATTACAGGCCGATCATTTTGTTGTTTAGTAAAAATATTTTAATAAAAATGTTTTGAAAATACATTGACTTACATTTTTAAATTTGCATGAAGGTTTAAGTATCAGTGTATTATACCTGCTCTGAGGCGTGCCTTTGGATAGAAGTTTCTGTATGAATGTGTGGGTACTTCCGTTTCTTTGTAGGCGGTGTGAAGTCAATGTGAATGACGTTTCGAACCGACTTCGCGTCCATTATTCAGGATTTGGGAGGCGATTTGATGGCTAATGCCTCGACAGGACGAGGAAATGATTTTTGATAATTCTGCGCCGTCAATGAACTGAATGTGACTTTGCTCCTTTCAAATAAATAACGATTGTGTTTTCATTTTGAATCTGCCGCGTTAATAATGAAAACCTCGTTTGGACAGAGACGTTTTGGAGTCATTGCTCTTATAACTTGATAGAAAAATCAAGAAACGAAAATAGGCATTCCTTAATTCTTTTAAAACTAAAATAATGGAATGGCTTTTAGTATCGGGCAAACACTATACAGAGGAGAGTCTTCACCCATACCTTTCGACCCCATACTTATCGTATTTTTGTTTTGTGTTTTTATTTATAGTTTTTATTTGATTTTTAATATTATATACATAGATGATTAATGATGTTGGCATGGATGTACGCAAAAATGCACACTAAATTACCTTCTAAAGTATGAAACACGAAAAAATATTATATATCACCTTATATGTGATATACAACATTTTAAGTGAAAAAAAGGATAAGTAAAAGTTTTTTTTAAATAGCAAGAATAGTTATTAAAATATTATAATAATAAAAAAGCCAGTCGATTTTCATTATCTCTTTCAATTGAAGTACATAAATATCTCCTTCATTGGCCCTGTAGTTTTTTAGTTACTTGCAATAAAAAAATATATGGTTTTTCTATAACTAATTTTACAAGAAAAGTATTAAACAAATTCGAAATTCAAAAAACTCATGCAATAGAATAAAGATGTACATACAAACTGTTCCTTATTTCAAAGACGTATCTTTTGAGGGTAGGTATTAAGGATATTATTATGGAGACTTGTAATATTGATCGTCTCACAGGTCCAGACAGAAAACTCAATTAAAAACTGTGTCTCCACCGGGAATCGAACCCGGGTCTTTTAGCTCAGCAATCAGATAATATATAGCCAACTGAACTACTAAGGCCGACTAGTGATGTATTTTCTAAACAATTTTCAAAAATATTTAAAGGATGTTATTTCTGTAACGGATATGGATAGGTACCATATTTTGAATACATTTTTGAGTAAAGCCTGTCATATTACTGATGCCATAGCCCTACAAATTAATACAAATAATAGTTGTATTGTCGATATAACCAGCATCATTCCTTTAAAAGTTTACAACACAAATATTGTTGACTTCAGACTAAAATAACTTCATAAAGAAAAAGCTTCTTATGATTTATAAGACACGGAACGATTATCCCTTAATCCTTAAGATATGTATATTATACCTGATTATAAAAAAAATGAAAGGACATCTTTCAAAATATTTTTTTTTGTCCTTCACATTCACTTACCACAGTAAAACCCTTTTCTAACTTTTTGATTGACAGCACTACTGAAAGTGAGGATAAGAATCTTAGGTCCGAATGCAGAGTCCTACCTAAATATTAAATACTAACCATGTTTTCATTGCACAGTCGCTCACTTAAGTTAGGAGATCACGTGGCTTCCTAACTGGAGGATGCTACGACGTTTTTCTATGAGAATTGCATTGCATTGCATTACTTAGCGCATCGGCATAAACTAACATTTGCGAATTGTCAAAAACTAAGGTTTATAGCGAGGAACCTTACGAGTGGTTTAGTTGGGTTTAATACTAAAATACGAAATTTTTTCGGTGGATGATGATTTTATCGGCTTCGTTGAATATGTATTTGGTAATTTTATCAAATCAAATACCAAACAGAGTATTCAGCGTTCCATATGAGATGCCGAAAATTCGGTGGAATTTCAAAAAAAATCGTGACATCGAGCTGTCAGTGTGAAGGGTAAAGTTGGTTACATATGTGTGTGTTGTTATAGCAAAAAACATTTTAAACGTCAAACGTCAGAAAAGAGATAGATAGCTTTCTAAACCCATAGAAAGGTATCTATCTCTTTTCTTCATACACAATAATAAATGTGAAATTCTACGCCATCGACCTTAAATTTGGCGTAGTATTTAGTATTTAGTTATGGATTTCTCTGCAACGCAATTGCTAACTTAAGAAGACTTAATACTCCAGTGAGGTTAGGAGTTAGTATTTAGGTACCTAGGACTATGCATTCGGGTCCTAGACTAAGGGACATATCAAATAATATATTTACAAATATACAAAGATTTAAAATTTATAAAGTTAATAAATATAAGAAAAAACACATTAGTAAAAATCATAACATATTTATAAAAATCCGTACATTTAACAAACCTAAACAAAGTTTTGTGTCATATTTATATGTCTTACCATTGTGGTCATCTTCAGTATTCTTAATGTAAGATTTTTTTCAAGGACGTCTAATCCAATTAACAATTCCGGAATTAGTGTTTTGAATTATCGTTCATTGAAATGTAAATTTGGCGCTGTATAAACACATACATTTTCAAAAATACAAGATAATAAAGCAGGTATAAACAGTTGTTGCAATAAACGAACATATTTATTGCAGATTGTAAATCAAGGCGAATTTCAAGGCGGACAAAGAAGCGGACATTTCAGGTGTTAAAAACGCTAAATATAAATTCCTTCGTTCCTCCGTTGAATAATGTAAATGTTATAAATACGTCGACGAAAAACATGTTTTTTGATAACTTAAGTACCAACATGGAATTAGTTTGTATGGTAGAAAAAAATATATATATATATAAATCATTAATATATAATATTCAAGTAATATTATATTCTAACATTGGCAAAACTATAACCGCAACCGATAAGAGAATGCTAGTGACAATTTAAGAGGGCGAATGTAGTGACTTAAAACACGATATAATTAAAACCGCCTAATACAAAATAAGTTACGTGTTAAATTATCGTGGGAAATTATCGAAAAAGGGTACCATTATATATTACGTAATTTAATTTATTATTTATTTATTTATTTATTTATTAATCCATTAATTTTTTTTATTTATTTATTTATTAATTAGTTAATTTATTTATTTATTTATTTATTGATTTATTTATTTATTTTTTTTTTTTTTTTTTATTTATTTATTTATTTATTCATTTATTTATTCATTTATTTATTTATTTATTTATTTATTAATTTAATTATTTATTTATTTATTAATTAATTAATTTATTTATTTATTGATTTTTTTATTTATTTATTTATTTATTTATTTATTCATTTATTTATTTATTAATTTAATTATTTATTTATTTATTTATTTATTTATTTATTTATTTATTGATTTATTTATTGATTTATTTATTTATTTATTTATTTATGTATCTATGTATGAATGTATTTATTTATTTATTTATTTATTTATTTATATATTTATTTATTTATTTATATATTTATTTATTTATTTATTAATTTATTTATTTATTTATTTATTTATTAATTAATTAATTTATTTATTTATTTATTTATTTATTTATTTATTTATTTATTTATTTATTTATTTATTTATTTATTTATTTATTTATTTATTCATTTATTTACATATTTTAGTACAGTATATTTCATAATGGTAGGTATAGGTACATAATAAAAATATTGAAATTTTACATCTCACTATTATAAACCCATTTTATTGATTTTTTATATTTTGAGAAAAAAAACTGACTTGCAATGAAAAAACTTTATCGGTCATTCACTTTGATTTCATGGACTCTTTAAGCACATAAAATATTTATTTCTCTACGCCATATAGTTAAAAAATAAATGCTTTTTAAAAAATATTTTTTTTAACGGAAATTATGTTGAAATTGTGTGAGTAAAATTCCCTAGAGAAATTTTGAAAATACTTTGGTATTTTTTTAGAAACACAAATTTTAACATATTTCATAAATTTGATTTCAAGATGCAATGTTAATAAACATGGTTGTAAATCTATGTTCGCCAATGTCAAGGCAAAAGTGACAACAGGCATTACGTTACACAACATTGAATCATTAATCGGCGCTATATGAACTTATTTTTATTATTCCGATAATATACGCACATATTAATGAAAGTTTAGCAGAATCTGTTCCTCTCTAAAAGAAAATATGGCTTAGGTATACAGATTTGAACTCATTAACTATACATATTATGTTGGTACTTCATGTTATAATATTAAGATGGCTTCTAACCCGAATGATTGATGACTTAAAATATTTCATTCATAATAGCACCCACGGTGGCTGTACCTATTGCGTGATAATGCTGGAAGTTTTGCCGAAACGTATTGAGCATTTTAAAAAGGGTTTAAATATCTGAGTTTACACAGGATGTTGGTTTAGTATCGATGTGTATAAATGAATGTATCCGTTCTTTGATGAATCACATTCAGATACCTACACTACAATTAGAGGATCGAGAAGATGATTTTTGTACTCTTTACAAGATATGAAGGTAGGTACAATGAAAAAAGGCGGCCAAACTTCAATACATACATTCTCTCATGGTACATAAGTTCCATATAAGGTAGGCAGTGAGAACTGAATGTTATATTATTCGCTTCATTCATATTCATACACCGTCTCATTAATCTAGAATTATTGAATAAAAAGTACTTTTCGCACGGTCATCTCAGTCTTCATTTGGCGATATTTTGTGTTTTATTTTTTTATTTGTCTACCCAAACCACAATAATTTTTTGTCATATGTAGTATTCATGAACACTTCCTTGCGCCTTGCGTGAGTCACGAGTTTATTTCCATTTGGCAAATTATTCCAGCTTACCAGTGTTTCTAGCCCATAAACGCTGTAATTGCGTGAGAAATGATTTTAAATTAATTTTCCTCTGCTTGGAATCGAACCCAGGACGCCAGTACAGAATTCAAACGAATTCCAGTAACAGAGAACTTCATACAAAAAAATCTCATGCTAATAAATTAACTCTTTTCTCTTAGGTCCAGATATTGTCGTATAACTCACATTGTATTTTCAAGAAAAAAAAAACTAAATAAGGAATTTTTATCCCTAAACACCTCATCCCGATTTCCTTTCCGTGTTCTTTCCAAATATTTTTTTAGATATGAAAAGTTTTTTTTGTATGTTTTTAATTTATCTTTTCTTTTTTTTGCCCTTTCACTTCATGGAGGCGTTTTTAGGCCTAATTTATCTTGCTGTAATGTATGTTTTTATCCTATTTTTGTTTTATCAAATTTTCTGATGTTGACTAACTTTGTAATCTGGTTGGATGAAAGAAATTGCCTAATGCCAATAAGCCACCCAAATGTGTGATATATTGTTTACATTATGTACAAAAATATAAATAAATAGTAATTATGCTTACCAATCAATTTCGTTTTTAATTCAATATTTTAAATTATAATGAGTCACAATGAACCTAGTTTTTCATGATTGTTATTGAATCTCATTTTCGATTTTTATTTTATTTAATGTACATCGACTACCGGACGCACATCATTCTATCTGAAAGTTTGTATGTGGTAAAATGATTGATGATGGCCAATGGATTAAATATATTTTATCGTATTTACATTTTTTTTGTGGCCACCAAATTAATGAATCGCTTTATACAAAACAGTCGTTCAAAAGATTCAATAAAGGCTTACATCATTATCAGTTGCTACTAGGTTTTCTGTTCTTGAAAGAAGATCATCAACTACCGTTGGGAGAGATCCAAAATATTACCGTGTAAGAAAATGAAATAATATTATTAAATTATCTTCATAAATACGCTTCATCAATAGGCTAATTAAAATTGAACACTTGACTAACCTCAGAAAAAAGGTAAAAATACTACATATTTAGATTGATTATTTCATATAGGTATACATAAAAACACAAAGATTTCTAGCCACGGCCCAAATAAGCTATAATGAAGTGAGGAAATATTGAAAAAATCGAATGCAGATATCAGAATGACACCATTGTTCGGGATGGATACGAATCTTGCTTGAATGAGTGAAATATATTTTTTAGTTTTAATTTTTAAAATCATTGATGATTTTTTGTTATTATTATTGAAAACTTCCTAAATCGTTTCCAAATGTTTTCATGATCAATATTGATGAAATATGAAACAACTTCGCCATAATTTTTTATTTTTTTATTTTTATTTTTTTTACAAAATAGAATATGTCCTTGTTAAATAAGTACATATACATCTTCCTACATTCCCTAAACTAAGCATAAATGCTTGTGCTATAGGTGATCGAAATCGGTCGAGGCAGGATTCGAACTCGCGACCACTGGATTACTAACCCAGCGCGCTAACCGCTCTGCTATCGACCCATCTTTGTAACATTATTGTTAACGTTGCGTAAGCGCATGAATTTATCACATAAACCAGTCGATGACTGGTCGTAAGCCCTGTAGGTGCCTTGAGTTCCTGGTTCTCCTATAATATTCCAACTTCGTCTCTATTGAGATAAAAAATAATAACGATTTAAAAATATATTAAAACACATAATATATTATGCGAACTAGGTATAGAATGATATTAATTTCAAATGAAGCTATTCATTTTCATGTGAATATGTATATGCCTGTGCTGAGGAGGGGAATACACATTGCTAGAAGAAAAAAATTAAAAAAAAAAACAATGTATAAAAAATATAATAGGCATACCTACATAACTTAAAACAAAAAATATTATTAAATCAAGAAATCATAGATTGAATAACAGTGTAACACATGCGCAGCGTCAGATCAATTCAGAGACCTCGTAACTCGTTGGCTGAAGCATATTGGTAGACAAGGATCTGCTTGATACTTTTGGATTTCTTGAGATAGACATTTAGAGTTTTTCATCCTGGTTGCCGTTGTCCTGTGTAGATAACGACACAGGCAACAAGATGAAGAAAAAAAAACAAATCTTATAACAGAGTACTGCCTCAGAACAGACTGATTTTTATTTAATTATTTATTTAATTTAAGGGGAAACATACAGAAATTTGACAAAAAAATATAAAAGACAAAATTGAATGTTAAATATTTGCCATAATAGTTCTTTAATCATCGTACATTTCACTATGCGTAATTTAAAAGTAAAATTACTAAAACATATGTAAATAGTAAAGTTAGTTAGAAATTAATGACATCTTCTTCTTCTGGTACCCTGTCAGGAACCCCCAACGTTGGCGATCACTCTGGTGAATCCCTCTCTGTCTTGTGCTGCCTGGAATATCTGCTACACCGTTCTGAAGCCCGTCTATTCCCTGATATATATCCCTCCCTGATCGTTTTAGGTGAGACGAGACTAGTGTGTGGGCACGCACGCATGTGTCGTACATCATTTTATAAGGTTATGCAAACCCGCACACCTGTCAGTGGTTACCCCAAATTGTGGGATATGCCGTGATGGTATGAATGAATGAATGTTTAAGTTTATATACCCTCGCGAAAATACTTTGACGCATTTATTTATTTTTATTAATAATATAAACAAGAAGTTACAATTAAATTACATACTATAAGATAAGTTACTTCTTCTTCTTCCGATGGCTCTACGGCCCATATCGAGCCTTGGCCTCCATCAATCCTCGCCTCCAACTCCTCATGTCTCCTGCTGCTGTCCTCCAGTTAAGATAAGTTACTGATAAAATTACATACCTACTATAAGATATTGACCAGTGTGTAATTAGGAATGAACACCTCACTAGGAAGTCCCGTGCCGAGGTGTTCATTTAAACAGTTGTGTGACATAAATAACACATTATGTGTAAAGTTCTAAAATTAAATCATACATTAAATAGTTATTGAGAAAGTCAATTATATTATTTCAATTATGTTATGCGTTTATGTAGTTTTGTGACGATGTGTTCTGTGGTAGCAGTTTTAGTGAGGTTGATATGTTGTGTAGATATAAGTGTTAGCCACAACCTTTTTATATTAAGAATCACGTCATGTACACTGTACACAATTAGATTGTTGTATGTATGTGTCTATGTACATTGTAAAAAAATATATATTAGTCATTGTTGAACAATGAATTGAAAGTAGTATCCACTTATTCATGGAGAATAATTTAATTTGTTCCTTTCTGAATATCATCTGATGTGGTTGTGATCTTAGATTCATACAGCATCACCTACATTAGATACATTTTCAATTTGATAATTCGATTAGTCAATTTAATTTTTATTAATAAATAAAAATCATATTATATGATTCTGAGTGTAATGAAGTGGAAACGTGTTAAAATCCATCCTCGACTGTTACTTGTTTGAGGCAATATAATATAAGGATGTCATCGTGTACCAGGATGTAGGAGAAAGATCTGAAGACCTTGATTGAGATAAGAGGCTGGCAAATTAAGTAGGTATATAAGAATATTCAAACTGGAATGCGGCAGCGGAGGAAGGAAAAAGTTGGAAGCAGAAATCGAAAGAGGCCAAGGGTCGATTTGGCCTGTAGGACTAAACTGAAGTTTTAATGTATAGTAAATGTAATCGTTTCAGGAGTACAATAAGGTTTTCGCCCTGAGTAAGATGCGGTCTTTTGGAAACAAATCGTACAAAATAGTTTTTTTTTATTATTAAAAACCAAAATACATTTATTTATTTATAGAATCTCTCACTTTACAGAACAAAATTTAAATAATATAATGTTATTCAACCTCACTAGGATAAACCTGTTTCGAGGTTAAATAAAGTCACATTTGTGAAAGACATAAATGACAAAATTAATATTTAAAACAATATGTTATAAGTCCTCAGTTGGGTACTTATAAATTACTTGTAACAATAAATTATAATTAAAGTGAAAAAAAAACAATAACAAAAAATATATATAGGGTAACCATGACTATTGCAGATGAAATTCAAAAACAACTGAAATGGAAAAAAAAATGAAATGTTCAATTTAAGAAGGTTAAGGATGAAAAATATGTTTGCAATCCTCAGTCAATACAAATATCTTGATATATTTTTTTTAATTTTATTTAGGAATTGCATAATTTAATGTAGTCGGGAACAATATTAAACATGAGTGGAGCCTGATAATCATAATTTCGTTGAACAAAAGAAGTTTTAGAATAAAATGTTATAAAGTTTAAGGATGTGCCGGTTCTAGTTATACGGATTTGTTGTGTCCTTTCTGCTAACTGAATATTGACGAAAAATCTATGGAGCGTTTGTGTAATATATAACTGTTTAACACTCAAAATATTTCATTCCTTAATTATTTAAATATGCAAAATATAGCATTCCTTATATTAACATTATCATAATTCAAACAATAAAAATATGAAAAAATACAAAAATATATATTATATGTTCTTCACTAGTCCCTGAGATTCTTCTTCTTCGTCAACCCTCCTTCGTCCAGTAATGGATATAGGCCTCCCAGTGGGACCTCCACAGATCTCTATCTTGTGCAAACCCTATCCAACAGCCTCCAGCCACCCGTCTTATATCGTCAAACCACCTTGTTTGAGGTCATGCAACGCTTCTTTTGCACGCTCTGGGTCGTCATTCTAGTCGTCATTTGAGGTTAAAACAAAGTGAATTATACATACAAACATACCATCACGGCATATCTGGGGTAATCAGCGAAGGGTATGCGGTCGTGAATTATCATATAAGGAAATACCACAAATGCATGTATCCCCACACACCAGTCTCATCTAACCTAAAAATGTATATACCTACTACATTCAGAAATGGGTGTGAATATCATTGCTGAACTATGTTATAGTTGCCTGTTGTATTTACGACTACCCGGCTCTCACGGGACACCAGAAAACGATGATAATAAAAAAAAGTGGAAGCACTATTCTAAGCCGGTGCCTCGCAGCTAACGTGAATATTATAATTAAATAAAACATAATATTCGAATTAAAGACGTCAATCTATATTATTATTGTGCAGGTAAAGAGAGGTGAGGGTAGGAAGAGAGAGAGGTCTATATGTACATATAGTATGTACATATGTATGTACGTATATATACCGCATCACCGCTACCTGAGCTACTGTGTTACCCCTGTCGGCCAACTCTGGAAATATCCTTCTTCAATATATATTATATACAGTATACAGTGGCGTACTGTCTCTTTAAGTCTTATTCATAATAACTTATGTTAGTTTTGAAACAGTGTATAACAACAGTACTAAAAATCTGTAAAAATCACTATTCATAATAACATATATAAGGCTATTATAGCGGCTACATAACGCTGATATAAGATAAACACAGTCCCAGGTTGTTTTAACAGCAATATAAGAAGATTATAGGGACCGCACATTTTCGATAATTCCCTAATATTGCCGATGATCGCTTAATATCTCAATATTTTTTGGCATTTGTAAAGCGTCGCGAATATTTGTTTTGTATTTCATAACACAA
This sequence comes from Molanna angustata, assembly GCA_963576475.1. Classification (NCBI taxonomy): domain Eukaryota; kingdom Metazoa; phylum Arthropoda; class Insecta; order Trichoptera; family Molannidae; genus Molanna; species Molanna angustata. The sequence goes on from OY754981.1 coordinate 11,443,967, forward strand.
ATTAATAAAACAACAGACAATTATAAATACAATCAGCAGCAGACAATTATAGATACGGCAGCCCGTGATTTGATAAAAAAATAACCTCTTTATTAAGATATTATGGTGAATTAGTGTTATTAATTACAGATGCTTAGGGACAGAATTCGCAATGACGACATTATGCGGACATGTGAGACCGAGGACATCATACGATGGAGTAGAGCTAGGAGAAGATTCTGGAGGGACCATGTCAACAGGATGAACGCATCTCGAATCCCATCCATAGCGGCAAACGAAATCCCACCAGGGCATCGCCTCCCCGGAAGACCACCGAAGAGGTGGAGGGATAGCTGGACCTCAGCTTCACAGAAATAGCTTTCTCGATAAAAACAGATCTAAGATCTATAATATAAGAAGAAGAAGAATTACACAACGATAAAAGTTATGTAATTCTTCTTCTTCTTATTATTCTTCGTATTAATAGGTTAGGTATTTAAAAAAATAGTACCACGAGCCACCTCTGTTTATGAATTGATAATCCGTATAAAATCCGCTACCATAGGTGATAATAATAAAAACATTACTCATCATTACCGACTTTTTCATCTAACAATATTTCACATCCACGTTTATTTGTTATTAATAAAAGGCCACCATCCTTTTGTTGATTTTTTTCTGTCCTTGTTTTCTAAAGGTGTTTCTACGTGCTAGTGTGTGAGTAATATGAATATACCTACACACACATACATACATACTTGCCTTAATATTTAATAGTGAGTTTAGTAGAGATAGTAATTTAGGAGTATTAAGTATTAAAGACTTAACGCACAAACAAACTGGTATATAAGGTGGCGCGGTAGTAGACTTTAATAATGTTCCTTAATAGCCATACTCCGCAGTCGCATTATGTTTGTATTAAAACCGTGAAATACAGGCGTGGACAACAATTGGTAACCATTATACCTATCGTTAGTTCAAAATTAATTCATACCTAACATATTTAGGTACAATGGACAATTCTATATCAGAAATATTTATTAATGTAGTGATTTTAAAACAATATTATGTTAACAATCGACGAAGTTTTTATTTTTTAGAATTCCATTATAAATTATCATCATCATCATCATCATCATCATCAGCCATTATTCGTCCAGTATTGGACATAGGCCTCCCCTTTCAGCCTCCATGCTTCCCTATCCCTCGCCACCCTGTGCCATTGACCTCCTGCCACTCGTTTGATGTCGTCAGACCATCTTGTTTGCGGTCTGCCCGGGTTTCTGCGTCCAGTTCTCGGTCGCCACTCCAGGGTGCGTTTGGTCCATCGATCATCTGCTGTCCTTACTACATGGCCAGCCTAATTCCATTTTAAAGAAGCTACCTTGTATGCAACATCGGTAACTTTTGTCCTTTCTCTGATCCATTCGTTGCGTTTTCGATCACGAAGACTAATGTTTAGCATCCTCCTCTCCATTGCTCGTTGCGTTACTCGGAGTTTCTGTACTGTACGTTTTGTAAAAATAACAGTTTCAAAACCATATGTCAGTACTGGGAGGATGCACATATCAAATACTTTTTTCTTCAAGTGGTTTGCAAATCGTTTGGATCTGAGAATATACGACAGTTTACCGAATGCAGCCCATGCAAGGCCCCGCCTGCGTTCGATCTCTGCTTCCTGATTGTCTCCACCTAGCTTTACCTTATGTCCGAGGTAAATGTATGAATCTACTCTTTCAATATTCCTTCCCCCTATCATCACTGGTCGAGGTTGTTCTGCAGTGCACATATTTTCGTTTTATAGTAATTCATTTTTAGGCCCACATTATAAATTATGTCTATAATTAAAAGTAAACCACTTTTTTTATTCTACATGAATTTTGTAATGTGCGATAGGCCTATTTCGCCTTGTTAAGGCATTAACTAGCTTATGACTATTGACAATTTTTACTTATATTTATAGATTAATTATGTAGGAGGAGCTTACAGGTTCTTGTGATTGGTCATTTAAAACTATTGATTTATTATGTTTGAAAAAAAAAAAAGATTTAAGAGGCTATAGTCTATTTTGAAAATCTTTTCCTCAGTAGGTACCCTCAAACGATACGTCTTCGAAATAAAGAACAGTTTGTTTTTGCACCTTTCTTCTATTGCATGAGTTTTTTGAAATTTGAATTTGTTTACTAGTAAAACCCTTTTTTTTATTGTAAGAAACGAAAAAACTACATGATATTATATGAAGTAGATTTTTACTTCAACCGAAAGAGAATATGAAAATCTACCGGCTGAGTTTTTTAGTGTTTTAATATTTCAATTACTATTCTTGCTATTTAAAAAAACTCAAAGTTTTACCTTTTCTTCCAGAAATCGTCCCCATCTCTTCATATCGGCCACCAGTCTCCTCCAATTTATTAATTCCATTTTTCTCATATCGCACAGCACGTTGTCCAGCCATCTTAACCTAGGTCTGTCTCTCACATCTTCTCCCCTGCAGGGGAGAAGATGAAGACATGCAGCACAGAAGACTTGAAGACGAAAAACAGTGAATGACAAGGCGATATCCGTTACCGACTATTGGAGTGGCAAGGTAAGTATAAGGTCCGGACTCGTAAAGGAAGTAAATATCTTCTCCCCTCGGGACAGGTGTCTAATACCTTTTAGGAATAAGAACATCATCCATCCGGCAAACATGTCCAAGCCATCGTAGGCGCTGAATTTTAATAAAATGGACTATATTTGTTTTGTTGTACATTTGCCTCTAGCTCATGATTATACAGTATTCTCCAGGCCGCTCCATCGTTAGTTGGGCCAAAGATTTTCTTTATTACCTTCTTTTCAAACACCATGATAACATATGTTCGTCCTTTTTAGTCAGTGGCCAACATTCCGCGAACAGTTTTGTATATAACGATCTTGGTATTTCGCGAGATTAGTCTTGACTTGAGATGTTTGAGTAGCCCATAGTAATATAATATATATTATAGCCACTGCAAGTCTCGCATTTATTTCCATGCTGATATTATTGTCCGAGATGACCAATGATTCCAGGTAGATAAAGAATCCAAGCGATTGTACTCGATGTTTACCCACCAATATCTCTCATTTCTTCTCGTGGGAATATTATTTTGAGGAGTCTTCTACATATTCTATATTTACTGCTTATAATACACGGTACACGCAAAGTAGCGAATCAAGTGCCCCGCGGAAGGATGAGCGGGTACGTGAGGGGTGTTAATTGCCAAAAACGACTGTATTTCGTTCAACTTGCAAGCCAAGTTGACTCGTGTTTACACTGTTGTTTTTACCAACTGTACGTTCCGACTCGGCTAACAATAAAACCAATGTATGTAAACGAGGCAAAAGAGTTTCATACCTTTGTCGTGACTCAGTTGGTTTGATATCTGTCTGTAGAGCCAAAGGTCCCGATTCGATTTCAGGTTAACACACAGTTTTTATCTGTGTTTTAACTCTGAATCTGAGACGGTAAAAATATCGTTATTTTCTAGAATGAGGCAACTTGTTTTTGGGTGCGTGCTTAGCTACCTATTCGAATTCAATACAACTAAATTCTTGAGTTCAAGAATTCATCAGTATCTATAAACAGAGTTGTCGACCACTGCGAAAGTCCATTTAAGTACGTCTGAAAATCCGTTAAATACGATTTTCGCTATATATTATACTTAGTATCAGAGAAAATAATCATTATTTTTATATTAAGAAATATAAAGAGCAAAACAAAATCAACAGCTGAAATTTATATTCCCCAAGTGGTTATTTAATGCGAGTGTTTATAATGATCAGCTGATTTATATATTATTCTTTAACTCTGAGAAGTATTTAATACTTACCTACCTCATGATCTGATCATCTAATTTTAAACTTATTATTTATCACAGCCACTTATAAAACAATTTATATCTAAAAATTATAAATTATAATCACAATTTTATCAAACTTAGATACACACTTTATATTATATCATTTGAATTTTATATTCAAATAAACATTTAATAAATTAACCACACTAATTAAATCCTGTATTATAAACAAATAAATAGCGAGATTTTTGACGTGTTTTTTTATTTAATTTTATAAATCGTGAATTTACTAACTTAAATTGAATGAAATATATATTTGTTTACAGATTATTCAAAATATATGTATTATCAATTATGAAAACTATAAAACTCGTAATACTTAATTCTTGTTTATTCATTTTGCATATATAATAATTGTTTCTCATACTATGTTTTTTTGTGTCTGTTTTTTTTTATTTTCAGTGTATTTTGTACCAAATATTATCAAATTTTATGTACGATTGATATTGGCATCAAGCAATACAGTGTCACTGTCTGGAGATGCATTGGTCCCGGCACAGGTGTTTTGCCTAGTGGGGCATTGCAGATTTAATAATTAATTGTAATGACTATCAGTTTTTTGTATAAATAAATAAATAAATAAATAAATAAATAAATAAATAAATAAATAAATAAATAAATAAATAAATAAATAAATAAATAAATAAATAAATAAATAAATAAATAAATAAATAAATAAATAAATAATTAAAGATATAAATAAATAAACAAATAAATAAATAAATATATAAATGAATGAATAAATAAATAAATAATAAATAAATAAATAAAAAAATAAATAAATATATAAATAAATAAATAATTAAATAAATGAATGAATGAATAAATAAATAAATAAATAAATAAACATCTCAATAGAGACGTAGCTGGGATTTTCTAGAAGAACCAGGAACTCAAGGCACCTACAGGGCTTACGACCTGTAATCGGCTGGATTGGGTGATCACTTTATGCGCTTGCGCGACGTTAACCAATTATGTCTTCTTATTGAGCTCCCTTATCAGTGTAATTTTTTAAAGTTCTATTAGTATGTTTGAATAATGGGTAAAAATTCACCTGAAAATAAGTAGGTAAACGAGCCAAAAAAGAAATAATATTTCTTTTTTTAAATGAATATGTCCTTGTTAAACAAGTCCATATACATCTTCCTACGTTCCCCAAAATAAGCAAATAAATGCTTGTGCTATAGGTGAACGAAATCGGTCAAGGCAGGATTCGACCTCGCGACTACTGGATTACTAGCCCAGCGCGCTAACCGTTCTGCCATCGACCCATCTAAATCGTCTCGACCCTTCGTCATCTTGTTGCTTTCATTGTTTACAAATAAACTAATTTCTCAATAGATGGCGTTACAAAAAAGGTTTTCTTCGTTACTTCATAGATGGCAATAGTATAATTCTTTATACTTATGAAAACAAAGAAAAACCCACCCGTTTTTCTTTGTTTTCATTTTCTTAACTAAGTGTATTTTTTACATTACTAAAACGATACCATAAAACATAGATGCAACTGAATGCATATAAAATATGAAATATTTCTAAATACTGTTTCCATAATACATTTTTTAGGATTGTAAGTATTTTATTTAAATTAATATAAATTAATTCAATTTTATATGATTATAATATTGTGAATTCCATGCGGATATTAACACTTGAATAATTCACTTTAGTAGGTTTGCATAACTTTTCAGTCGGAGCATTATATTTCTATTGAGTGTGTTAATTATATTTTTAATATAATTATCTATACACCTTAATCACATTAACATAAGTTCAATATACATGCATATATGTATAATATAGATGTATGTAAGTCGCAGTACGACCGTAAAACTCTGTACATCACGAAGAAGCTATGCATTTGATGAGTCAATGGCACTTTTTAAATTGAAAACAAACTAATGAATAAAAAATCTCACAATACTTCAAGTAATTCAATATTTATTTCTTTTGATCTAGTCAGTCTTTTTCCTAGTGTTCCGCTGAATGAATTAAAATCTGAACTGTCTAATTATTTATCCAGAAAACGTTTAAATCCATTAACAGAAGAACTAATGGATATTTTTAATATTTGTATTAATCAAAACTATTTCCAATTTAATAATAAAATATACATCCAAACAGAAGGTTTGGCAATGGGCAGTCCTTCATCACCTATTATTGCAGATTTTATAAGGACTTCATTGAACAACAACTTAGTAAATTACCGGGATTTAAAAAGTTTATTAATTATTTTCGATATGTTGATGACTGTTTTGGTATTTTTAATGGCACCAGACGCGAGTTGAATTGCTTTTTAATGAGATCAACAAGATAAACAAATCCATACAGTTTACAATGGAAATTGGTGGAAATACTGTAAACTTTTTGGATTTAACTATTAATATTATAGATAATAAACTTAGCTTTGATATTTTTCGAAAACCAACTTTTAGCGATAACATTATACACAATACTAGCGGCCATCATATACCTAGCACATAAATTATCAGTTTTTCACTCCTAGATTCATCGACTTTTATCTATTCCTTTGAGTAGTGATACCTTTTCTTGGTTTAATAATCGCAAATTTCATTTATTTTCTATATCATAAGGATTTTCACAGTCACCTTCTCCACTACACTTGGAAACGTTATAGGACGATTATCCGCCTTAGTGGCGCAATTAGTGGAGTATGCTGATCCAACAGCTGACTGCTGATTCAAAGGTCCCGGGTTCGATTCCCGGTGGAGACTTTTAATTGTGTTTTCAGTCTGGATTTGTGGGACGATAAATATCATAAGTCTCCAGAATGTGGCAACTTGTTATTGAGTGCACGATAAATTAATATTTGACATAGTACGTGTTAGTGGCCCGAGAAGTAATATAAAATTAGTTTTAATATAACCCCTTTTTATTTTTTTATGTAAATAACTAAAAGAAACTACTATTTAGTAGATTTTTATTTCAACCGAAAGAGAATATGAAAATCTACCGATTGAGTTTTTTGCCATTTTTATATTTTAATTACAATTCTTGCTATTTCAAAAAAACCTTTAAAGTTTACCTTTCATTTGCGTAAAAGTATATCACAAATTTGGCGATTGGGGTTTTTTGTGTTTCATACAACATAAAAAGGTAATTTAGTGTGCATATTCGTGTAGGTACATCCTTAAAGGATTTCGCAGTCTCCTACCCTACTCGATGGGGAACTTAATAAAACTTTAAAGTCCTGTTCTTCCTTTGTTTTTTCTACAAAAGGTCAATACAATGTAATTAATAAATTCAAAACATGCAGTTTTGAACTTGGTCTTAATGACCCAATTGATTCGACTAGAAATCGGTCCACATCCGCTCAATACACCCAATGTTTCCATTGAAGTATATTATTTTTCCCTTTTTCATTAAATGGCCGGACACATTTCGCTCTGCCCTATTTGAGACTTAATCAGCGACAATTATAAATAAAAATTAATAGGTACCATCGACATTAAAAACATTAAAATAATAAATATGTGGAAATGTCCGTAGGTCATTAGGGTCAATAAATCCCAGCGATGATAAAACAGGTTATGCTTTATTAACAGAGATTTTAAAATCATTAATACTGTATAGAAAGAAGCCTTCTAAAAATTACCGGTAGCCAAAACATTCGTTAATGGACATCAAAAAAACTCTGCATCATTATTCTTGTAAATAAAACAAGACGCTACGAATGAAACCGTCCTATTCATAATACATATTTATTAGGCATTCTTTTGGATTGATATTAATCATGATTTTATTCACAGCAGTGACCAGTTGTTAGGTTCAGAAAGATTAGCTTAAATGGTATCTCATTATTATTTAAAAAAAATAGGTTTATTTGACATGGTCCAAGGCTGTAGGTACTTAATATGATATTTAATTAAAGAGTACGTATACAAATTCTTTTAGTAAAAATTTAGTTTAATTTATATGTTGATATGTTATAAAAATATAAAAATATTTGGTTAAAGGTCTATTATATTTATTGGATTATTGACGCGTTTCGCGCAAAGCACATCGTCAGAATAATGATGATTTATTCTGACGATGTGCTTTGCACGAAACGCGTCAATAATCCAATAAATATAATAGAACTTTAACCAAGTATTTTTATAACATATCAACGTACAATGGAGTTCAATCAAGAATTGTCGATCGACAAACTAAACTTAGTTTAAGTTATATGATTTTATAAAATTGTTATTAATTGTAATGTGTCATTACAATGTGTCAAACTAACACAGTAACCACGCTCAATCAAATGAAGTTTATTGAAGTTTATTTGTAAAATCAATTTATTTTAACCTAACCTTAATGTTTTTTGAAATAACTGAACCCACGTACCAGGTCCTTATGTTTAAGTTTGTATAAAAATTAACTAATTAACTAACTAGCCTTATGTAAGTTTGTAGTTTTATTTTTAAAAAAATGCGTCATTCTCTCCCACTCTTAGATTACATATGATACAGATACCTAGTCAGCGCAATGAATGTATGCTAACTAAAACTACGCTGAAACAGACGATTTTCACTCGCCCGGCCGTATACGTACACCTACCTATACGCACACCTACATAATACGTAGACCAACCGATCTACCGCCTCACACACACACAGCATGTAAAAAAAACTTCGCATACATTTGAATTCGAAATTTGTACTACACGCTGCTTCTGTACCTTATAATTCTATGCTCCCACTGTTAATAACTAAGATGATTGTAACTATTCCCTATGCTTGAACTTCTCAAAAAAAAAAAAAATGATACAGGATGTCCCATAGTCCTACGTATTCCTTTTAAGGGCTGTTATACCAACTCATGACTCACCAGAATATGCAAATATGACCTTTGTAAAAGTGCCTTATTTTTCGAGATATTGCCACTTTTACAAAGTGCCCGAAAATCTCCGCCTTAGATTGGTTTTTCGAGTGCCATATTTATAAATTTCAATATTTTGGAATTATAATTTATGTTCCACAATCTTGAATAACTCAGCCGTTGATCATAATCCAAAATATTTTGTCTCGGGTTATGAATTAAAAAAAAAATATTATCCAAACCCATTGTTCACATTGAAAAAATAATGTATAACGCCAACTTGGCAAATTGTTGCAAAAATTGGGGCAATTATTGTTATTTCCAAAATAGTATAACAATTACTATAGTTTTATGTTATATAAAAAAATAGATATTGCTATTTTACTGCAAAATGAGCTGATTGTGAAATTATTTCATTTATTATGATTTCCGGCGTAAATATTTGCTTAAATTTATTAAAGTGACAAGGATTTATTTTAACTAAATAAAATATTTAAATGATCTAAAAGCAAGTGTTCACACTGTGAAATTTTGCTTCTTCTTTAGTAAATAAATGAACACTTTTTTATTATTTTATAATTACAAAAAATAATACCACTACAACAAATTGATAAAACTAACAAGTAAAACAACATTAAAAATAATAAAATCAAGACAATAAGTAATGAAACAAATAGAACACAGCTAAAATTAAGAACTAGGATTAAAAATCAACATTAAAAACTATAATTAAAAATCATATAAATCTATATAGAAATACAAATCTTGATAATAAAATAACTAGAGAAAAAACTGCCTACTTCGTGTTTCCCGATAACAACGATGTCGTGTTTCAAGTTAGGTACTCATTAATAATCTATTGTTATTGGATATTGAAAGCCGACTTTAAACGATTATGAACGAACATTAAACGTCTAAAAATACCTAAAGGTAACCCTTAAATGTAATAAAGATACTTATAAATAACCCTCAAAAGTAAAGACAATAATGAATGATATTACAAAAACATGTGTTATGCACCTAATAACAAGTTGCCACATTCTGGAGACTTGGTATTTATCGTTTCACAGATTAAAAACTTATAACATAAGGAGAAAAATGCATCAAAAGTTAAGGTATATGGCTACTGATTCTGTCTGTATACCCTAATTAAGGACACAGCAAGATTGACTGCATGTTGTATTACAGGCAATGTTCCAAGATAAAGCAGATGAACCATTGATATACTAACTTTATTGAGACCAGTCTGACGTGTCATCCAATGATTCCGTTACAGCATACCATGCAGAGAGATAAACATTTGAAGCCATATTTAGGTGTTCATGATAAGGGTGGGGGAATGATTTAGTTGGGCAATGTATGCCCACTGTTCAAATTAACAACAGGAATAGTTAATCCGACAGTTTGATATACCAACACATGAAACTTAACTGTTCCTGGGGCTGGTTTATATAACTATATATTATTATACAAACATAGGCACTAATATATTATGTTCCTATTTACCTGCATTAACATCGATACCAATTATATGTACAGACATTGTAATATACATTTGTATTTGTTCATATGAATGTGCAAGTAATAACGTCAGATTCAAAATAGCGAATTACTTAAAAAGTATAATGTGATAAGTATCGCCAACAGAAGAAAAATAATTGATACCTTAACATTAAGTATATAAAATATGCCAAAATAATTCAAATGTATTCATATATAAATAGTATCCTTCAAATTCAAATTCCAACTAGAATTACGAGACGGCATTTTTTTCCCCACAAATACACCGAGAACTAATGCAGGATTCAGGATACCGCTTTACAGAATATGTAAAAAAATTAATGACATTTTTATTGTATCTGAATCTATATTCAAAGGATAAATTTTAAAAAAGATCACAGATACAGCTTCTTATTAGGACCTGGGTATGGCTGGAATGCCCTGTTGAGGAAGTGTTTTTTTATATCGATGATTTTTAAAACGCCATTCTTGTGAATTCAAAATTTTACTTTAACTTCATAATATTATGTTTTATCAACAATTAATTTTTTTTATATTTTATTATTTTATCTCTATCTAAATCTCTAAGCACGTCTGTTTTTTTACTCCTATATGGGAAATAATGTGATTACACATATATGTAAAATTTATGTATAAAACAAAAATGTATTTGTGTGATGTTTTATTGTTTTTTCTCTAAATAAATAAATAAAGAAATTATTCACGACCCTACGTAGGTCTGATAATTCAATATTGGTAGGTAGCTATATTTGTTAATTTCTTTATTGTTTCAAAAAAACACTTCGGTAATTATACTATATGGTTATGCACACCCGCACACCTGTAACTGGTTACCCCACACTGTGGAATATGCTGTGATGGTATGTATGTATTCTTAACTAGTTTTATACCCGGCGCTGCTCGGCGGGAATGTAAATGTGAAGCAATAATCTAACACACGAAAAAAATCGTTTAACACACGAAAAAAAAGGGATTTATTTTATATCGCTTCTCGCGAAATTATGTTACTTTATTTTCTCACGCAAATATTGCTTCACTGGCTGGAGACACTGGTTAGTTGGAAGTAATTGCCATATAGCAATAAATTCGCCACTTGTCATTTATTATTTTAAACTACAATAACAATAATAATTTTGGAGATTACTAATAACACAATCAAGACTGACATTTGGTTCAAGGTTTACATATAAAACCGACAGTTATTTTACATCAATCTTTTTAGTAGATAGATACCTACTTATTTTCGATTCAAATGGATATTTACAGACACACAATTACCTCATCGAATGAATATGGCTGGTTGGAAGATATTGCCACATGGCAAAAGCCCGTCATTGCGCACATGTGTGCAAAATGCTCGCTGGCAGTCCCTGGTTTCCTCACATAGTGGGACATACCGTGATGGTATGATATTTTTTTAATAATAATATATAATAATAATTATAATGAACACTTCCTTGCACCCTGCTCAAGTGGCGAGTTTATTGTCGAATGGCAATTTCATCCATCTAACCAGTATTTCCAGCCCATAGAAGCAATATTTGCGTGAAAAATGAATTTTAATAAACTTCTCCTCTGCTGGGAATCGAACCCAGGACGCCCGCATAGAAACCGAACGGCTTACCAACTGTGCCACGGCGGTCTGCACATTTTTTTGTCAATAAAGATTTGAGTTTTCTTAACGAGCATAAATAAAAAATATTGATTTAAAAAAATCCATTTTAAAAATCAATAAAAAAAAATTTTTTAAACGGATATCTGCTTACTGTAGATCAGTTTTTTAAATATTTTTTATAGGGCTTACAACTGATAAATAAACGCTCACCAAATCGATCAATAGATCAATTATTTAAGGAATGATCGATAATATCACTGTAAGTCTCCTCTAATCTACACTAAGTCTCCGCCGTACGATCTTTAGAAATTAAAGTCAATTCTACACGGCCGTTATGCGGGTATCGATGCAATCTGCTACACCCGAAATTTTTCTTTCATTCAAAAATCAATTCATAATACAAATAGCCAGTTGGCAAAATTATTTGTCAATTATTTTGTTTTCAATATAAATGTAACACATTGACACCGTCCATGGTCGTTTGTGCTTCAATAACACGCGTAAACCTATTTCCGAAAAACGTCCTTAAGACCACGATCAAAAGAGCGATTTTACCGCGAATCTTCCGAATTCATCGAACCGTTTAGTGCAAAATTATTATTGGTAGTTTATTGTGTGTACTCAATTGGTAGTGATAGTTTAGTAACGCGCATTACTGGATCTAAATAACATCGAAAAAAAACGAGATTATGCCTCTCTTTCTTTCGCGTATTCGACGTCGTTGCGTTAGACAGAGACGAGCATTGCCGGATCTAAATAACGTTAAAAAAAACTGAGATTTTTTCTCTTTCGTTGGGGTATTTGACGTCGATGCGTTAGATAGAGATGGGTACAAACGGTTCGTATTTCGGATATATTTTGGCGGGTATTTGTTGCAAAAAGTCAATAACACCTGGATGTACAGAATTGTTTGTCAATTTTACAAATCGATGAATTGACTGAAATGACTTTGGGGAGGAAATAGATACACTCCGGTCCATTGTGAATTGACGAAAGCATCCGCTTTGTCCATGTAATATGGGTCCATGGACTCAAACGCGTTTTCAATACGCATCTATCAGAAAAGCATTCATTATAGTGTCAATATATAATTTGATTTTTGCGATATAGATCATTGGTAGATTGGACGTAATGATAACACAATATGACTTTTTATTTTTTATATCATGTTAGGTAACATCTCGTTACTGTAATGGTTTGGCCACATGGATAAAATGAATGAATAACGAGGTATAAAGACAATTTTGAACTGATGCAGAGAAGAAATCGTCATCTTCAATGGCGCAACAGTCTTCGCCTCCAACCTCTTTTACCTTCTCCAGATGACTCTCCAAATGCCCAACACTTGCATTAGTTGGGCAGCATCCTTTTCAACTTCATCGTTCCATCGCAGACGCGGTCTTCCAACCTTTCTTCTTGCACACAGAGCTCTTTTTGGTATTCGCTGTGGTCTCATGCTCAGTACATGTCCAGCCCATCTCAATCTGCTCAATCTGACATGCACAAAGACGTGTCCAGCATTTCAGCACATCTGGCTGTAAGTGTCCATGTTTCACATCCATATGTCACAACTGTCCTTATGGACACTTCGTGATTTGAACATCGGCAGAAGAGAGAAAAATAGAGAAGGAATAAGAAATCCGACCGAAAAAACATTGGGACGAACACGCTAACTATTCAGAAAGATGGAAACGTAAGGGCTACATGTAATAATTGTAAATAATGTACACAAAGACGGAATTGTATGGAACTCTGTTCGTGCTGCCTATCCCGATAATAGGGACATGAGTGATGTCAACATTTCCATACAACTTGTTCATATGGTAATATTTTATATCAGAATGGTATTTTTTTCCTACAAATCTGCTTTTGAAGAAATAGAACAGCCTGAAAAATAATTAATTTTTTTTTCTCTTTTGAGATTCGATACCAGGATGTCGCCACAAAAGTCAAAAAACTTACCAATTACATTATAAGGGTTGACATTTTATCACTTTTTTGTCTATGTTAATCGTCAAAATTACGGATGTTGGCATGAAGAGTACGGAAAGTGATTTTGCATGCAATAGCGCGAGATAGGTTTTCTTCGACTCTCTCCATCGAATATATTATGTGCATTGTTTTCCAGTAGTTATTATTGAGTAGTGTACCAAACCAATAAAATATCTTCTTCTTGTTCTTTAATATAGACCTTCAGGTCTGTTTTTAAGAGACCTGCTACTCCAGCAAAGCGGATTCCTAGCTTTCTCTCATCTTATAGGCGGTCTACCGCGATACAATAAAATATTAACTTTTTATGACGAATTTTTAATATCTAAATAAAGACGAAGTTAGAATATTATTGGAGTACAGGGAAATCGAGACACCTACAAGGCTTTTGACCTGTCATCGGATTTATGCGCTTGCGCAACGTTCACCAATTATGCCTTATTATGGCCTTATCCCTATTGAATTCCCTATCAATCCAATTTTTAAAAGATCTACATATTATGTTATTGATCAAAATCATTTCACTTGAGAATAAGCTAAAACACTATCGCCATCTATTAAGCGCCGAAGAAACTTTTGTAACGCCACCTTCATTGTCTATATCGAAATGTTAAAAAATTGTTATAAAAAAATCATTGACTCCTGACAGGGAAAAAATCCAATGTTTGCGTATAAACAAATATAAAAATAATCGATTTAAATATCAACTTATGCAAAATGTTTTATCAGTTGGAAAAAATATTATCTTTGTATGATAAAAATATCTTCAAATATACGAATTCGAGTAATAATTATTTTTAATTCTGTGAAAATTTCACAGATTGCTACTATGTAGAAAGTTACGAAATGTCAACGTTGTAAAAATAAGGTTTAAATAATACATCATAATGTAGATAGTTCAAATACCAAACTAAATTCGATTATTTTTATGAATCATTGAAATGAGGTCACAAAAATTCATATGTTCTTCTTACAATGTTCTTCCTACAATGTTCTTCTTACAATGTATGTATGATGTTCTTTCATTTCTATCTTTCTTGGACACTGTCACCGCATAGCCATAAATTTCTTCGAAAGATTGAGATCTGCATGTAGGTATGTTTTAAATTAAGCAAACATAAAATATACTGTTTCGTGTGCCAGGTAGAATAAGCAGACACTCAAATCTATTTCATATTCCTCACTGTAGCACTAATCACAGAATTAATTCAGGCTTCCCACGTATTTGTAAGCAGTATAACACAAGGTTTTACTACATTGATGTACTCAACAGCACATATACGCAATATCGCAGGAGTATATCAGCAATAACGCAGTGATACGAGGCATGGAATACCAATCCCCTTTATTCCCTCCCCACTCCCCGCAATTCCTAAATACCCCATTATATATACCTAATTTTGAATTTGGTACTCACCTTGTTTATATTCTTTGTTTTTTTTTGAAGTGGTATACTTTAATTTTTAATTTAGTTTTAAACTCACTCCACTGTAGGTATATGTTTTTAAAGCTAACTTATATTTTTTTTACTACGAATATTTTGGCAAATGACTGTTTATTGTTATTGTTTTATTTATGGTTTATAAATTGCTGTATGTTTCCCTAAATTTATTTACAAAAATATATCTACGGCATAAGCCATTCTTGTTACAATATGCACATACTATAATTAATTACACACAAAGATGAAATATAGAAACAAATAAATATATAGAAATTGATGAAATATAAAAACATAAAATAAAGATTCAGAAAAAATATATAGATTTAGATAAAAACACAGATTAAGATAAAAATAGACAAATCAGAATCAGAGAATTAGAAAAAAAAATAAAAATGTTAAGAGGAAAAAAAATCGAATGTGACAATAGATCTACTGCAGCTATATAAGTTGACAGCTATATCGATATAAAATATCCAAATTAAATAAATAAAAAAAGATATCCACATTGACTCAAAATAAACCAGATAAAATACACAAATTAATGGCAATAGAAGCGGCGCAATGTAATAAAATTATAAATAAAAAAAAGTAAAAATTATTGTAGGTACAATTAAAAAAGTATATTATAAAATTAAATAGCTGTGAGGCACCGGCTTAGAATAATGCTTCCACTCTTTTCTATTATTGTTTTCGAGTGTCTCGTAAGAGCCGGGTAATCGAAAATACAACAGGCAACAATAAGATCTCACATAGTTCAGCAATGAGGTTCACCACCCATTCTGAATATAGTGCCTTTTTAGGTGAGACGAGACTGGTGTGTGGGTATACACAGATATGTTGTGCTCCCTTTTATAAGGCAATGCACACCCGCACACCTTTCGCTGGTTACCCCCACATTGTGGGATATGCCGTGATGGTATGAATGAATGAAAAAAAATCAATTTATATACTATACAAATAAATTAAAATGAACTCTATGGGTGGTGGTGGAGCGGTAATCCAATGGTCGCGAGTTCGAATTCTACCACGACCGATTTCGTTCCCTTATAGCACTAGCATTTGTGCTTATTTTACGGAATGTATGAGGATAGAAAATTGTATTACCCATATGCATAAAGCAATCTTTTTTTAACAAATACAAAAAACACAAAGTACCTACCTAAAGTCGTTATAATGACCTAAAATGATTTACTATTCGAAAACTCAATAACAGTCACTGAGATATTGTTAATCAATCACAGTATAAAAAGCACAGAATAGAAAATATACAGAAAATCACGCTATAAAAATAAATCCACAAAACATAATAATAAATAATGTTAAATCGACGTTTTCCCGCAATAAGAGTGTTATTGAAAAGGGGTGAACATCAATTTGAAAATCAATTCAATCTCCTTGTATCTCTAGGGGTGAGGTTTCTCCCCACGACCACCGTTATTGGTCAAGAAGCTATCTGTCCACCATTGGAGAGGTTATCACTTCACAAATCTATGGCCAACCGACCTCCATAGATTTATTTAAAAGGCTCTTTGTCTCTGGTCGAAATAATGTTTTTGTATCCTTGCAACACTCCTCCCCACGAACCACTAGTTCACTGTGATATATGGAGATGTGAGGACCGAGGACGTTGGAATACCCTGATATATTTTTACAATTTAGTTTTTTAGACGCCTTGAGTTCCTTAGCACTTATTTATGGCGCAAAAATTGTCTTTGTGATAAATAAAAATATCTACGACGGTAAAAAAGTTTTGCTAATTTTAATTTTATCAATAGAAAAATACTAGAAAAAAAATTCTCATTGACAAACTTTTTAACATCTCAATAGAGACGAAGTTGGGATATTATAGAAGAACCAGGAACTCAAGGCTCCTACAGGACTTACGACCTGTCATCGGCTGGTTTACGTGATCACTTTATGCGCTTGCGCAATGTTCACCAATTATGCCTTCTTATGGAGTTCTCTTATCAATGTACTTTTAGAAAGTTCTATATATTTGTATAATGTGTAACAATTCACATGAAAATAAGACATTATTACTATTGCCATCTATAAAGTAGGAACTGTGAAACCTTATTTTGTAACGCCATCTATTGATAAATTGGTTTAATTGTAAACAATCATAAACAGTCCTTATAAATGAGATGTAAACAGTCCTTATAAATGAGATGACGGTATCTCGCACAGATGTCACCCCTGAACTGCGCCAGAAAATTTTCATTTTTGGCTTGTCTACCTACTTGTACCATCCCAATGTTTGTGTACGACCGCCGTGGCACAGTTATAAGCCGTTTGGTTTCTGTGCGGGCGTCCTGGGTTCGATTCCCAGCAGAGGAAATTTATTTCCCACGCAAATATTGCTTCTCTAGGCTGGAAACACTGGTTAGTTGGAAAAAAATTCCATACGTCAATAAACTCGCCACTTGCGCAGGGTGCAAGGAAATGTTCATTATTTATTTATTTATGTAGGTATGCAATTAAAAAAATTACTATAGGTACTTAATTTTTGATCGATATTCTTTCTGAGTCTTTTAATTCCCTTCTTCACATTTTTATTGGTATAATAAGTTAATTAATTGATGTATTTTTTTCTTTTGTTTTCTAAGGTACATTATATGAGTTTGTCGGAAGAAGTTGTTTCATGAGAAAAAAAACTCGCCTTAGTTAAAATTTCCGTACGAAAATTGATATATTATTATATTATCAATAATGTATTAGCATTGTTTATCTTGAGGTTTTTATACGTTTTAAACAAAGTTTAACCATTTTTCTATTCAAAGTAGAATTTGAACCAGGTCCACTGGTTTTCTCGTCGTGCACATAAACCCCTTTTCCACCAAAACATCTGAAATATAATATTACCTTGTTTTTTTAAAAAATAGATAATCCAACTGTCGATTTGTTCAAGAAAATTTATTTCTCTTAACATATCAATTAGTATGAATCGATATCCATCTTGAAAAATCAAAAAAAGAACAAGAAGAAATTTAAGAACAGACGTCTTCTTAAATCTCAAAATGTAGCAAATTAAAACTCGATAAACCCAACATAATCATTCACTTTGAAAACTCATCCTTAAATCACGGCCGCCATATTGGTTTCTCATCATTTTAAAAGAAAACAAAGAAGTTTAAATTGTTTCGAAATCTACACCTTCTTATTAGTATAGATCGACATCCATCTCGAAAAATGAAAAAAAGAACAAGAAGAAGTCTAAAAACAGACGTCTTCTTATATCTCAAAATATAGCAAATTAGAACTACATAATTACCGCTTATTTTGTAAAATTTCGTTTTAATCACTGTCGACATATTGGATTTCTCCTAGTATCTTGAAATAAAAAAATAAGGCAATCGGTTCGTCGCCATAAACGAACATTTTTTAATCACGCAATTTATTTAACTCAAACGAAAAAAGAAAGAAAAAATTTTCTGATGCTAAATATAGTTTCTGCACGGGGAATTGTCCATACGGTCAATTGTCCATACGATAAATTGTCCTCACGGTCAATTGTCCGTACGATCAACTGTCCCCACGGCCAATTTTCCTCACGGCCAACTGTCTCCACGGCCAATTGTCCTCACGGCCAACTGTCCCCACGGCCAATTGTCCTCACGGCCAACTGTCCTCACGGTTAATTGTCCTCACGATAAATTGTCCATACTGTAAAAGGGCGTACGGCCAATTGTCCACGGCCAATCGGCTACGGCCAATTGTCCGGACACGATCTACAACGTACATACATCCATCATACTGTTTTCATAGTTTGGGTAGGAAACAAAGACTGACCTCCATACAATCGTATCCCAACATACTTACCTACATATTTTATATAGAAAACAGAATATCTTAAAATATTTATTAATTTGTGTTTAAGGGTTAATAGTTTGGTACGCATCTTTCTATTATACATACTATCGCCATCGAAAGTTGGATCTCATGTGCTACATGCAACTAGTTTTAATATAACAATTGATATTCAGTGAATAAAAACTTATTTCATGTTAAGTATGTACCTACCTACATAATCCGATTTGACTGCTGCGCGTCAAAAACGGCTGTTTTGAAATCCCTATTCCAAAAAATCAATTTTGGTTTGCATTGTATCAAAGATGTATTCTTTCGATAAGCCTCTATAGAAAAATGATTGAATTTCCTGTAAAACTACATGAAATATCTACCACAAATGGGTACAGAATAAAAAGAGAAAAATTTTAACTCACTGTCAATTTATAAGAATTTTTGTCACATGATATTAGCCATATTTAGTTTTTTCATTATAAATTTGATAAATTATGTCACAACTTTGCATCCTCCATTGACCCCCACACACCAGTCTAACAACACCCAACATTCAGAATGGGTGGTGAACCTCATTACTGAACTATGTGAGATGGTATTGTTGCCTGTTGTATTTTTGATTACCCGGCTCTTAAGGGACACCCAAAAATGATGATTATAGAACAGATTAGAAGCACTATTCTAAGTCAGTGCCTCAGGTAATATTAAAATTAATGTATTCTGAGCAGTACTTCTCAACTTTTTTAACTGTCAAATATTTCTTCAACTTAAAATCTGAAATTATTATTAAAAAAACTGCTAAAAAGGCCCATCACTCTAATAAAATGGTATTGAATAAATATGAAGTTTTCATAATAAAGTATTAAAATAAAAAAAAAATATAGAACATACATAGTTATTATTTCTTAAAAATGTTGAAAATTTTCCAAACAAAATTTGAATACTTTATGGAGTGATTTGGAGGAGCATAGCGTTGGCCACAACCCACTCGTTTTATGATTCAATGTAGATTTAAATTAATATTAGGTTATGATCGAGTACTGATTTATAATTTTTTAAGATTAAGACAAGACAATAACGTAATAAGGATATACCATGAGTTGCCCCCCCGCCCCCAGATTTTAGATCTGTTTTTCAGTTCTATGGTAAGTCCAAAAGATGGTAAGTCTATGGAAGGTAGGTAGGTTCCTATATTTAGTATAAGTAAATCGACATTGACACCACAATATAGGGGTATTTAAGTCAAGTTATTTTTACGGCATGTTGACGATGTTATTAAGCCTATTATGGTACAATAGTACGAGACGGGACCAATCCCCTCACAATTGATACGGGGATTTCATATTTTACCTTATGCCAACTGGGGTGTGGGGCAGATTACACCCTTAGAGCGACAGTTCGTTTCAATTTACAGGGCTACCAACAAAACATCAATTATATTTCATCTTAATTTTGTTCAGTTGACAAATCTATTTTTTTTTTTGTATAAATACATATACTGCATGATAAATCGCATAAGGACATTATATCCAACGAAAATGTAGAGGAATGATCTAAATCTAGATGATAAATATATTTTGTCAGTCTACGTGGCTCAGTTGGTGAGGGATCTGGATGCTGATCCAAAGGTCCCGGGTTCGATTCCCGGTGGAGACACATTTTTTAATTGTGTTTTCAGTCTGATAACATTGTAAGTCTCCAGAATGTTGCAACTTGTTATTGGGTGCGTATATATAAAATAAAATAAATGGGTGGTAGCAGAGCGGTTTGCGCGCAGGGTTAATGTGAATTTTATACTGTGTGAATCCTGTCACGACCTATTTCGACCTATGCATAAGCATTTTTGCATAGTTTAGGAAATAAATGAGGATGTATTCATACTTTAAAAAAAAAATCACTCAACAAAGTGTTCAAATTTCGCATGACAGCATTTTCATAAAATGACTTAATATAATTTTATTTTATTTTAATGTTTTATTATGAAAAATTGATAATTCTTCTTAGGGTCATTTTGAAATATTTGACAGTTAAAAAAAAGAGATGCACTATTTAGATATCTTTCAAAATCTAATGGGGTCTATGCGAGTATTATATATACAAATATACAAAAGCTTGAAAGAATCGAATGAGTAATTGTCTATAATCGATAAAGTTTTAATCAAATTATTTACAGAATACATTTACCCACAGAACTTGTAACAATTTCAATGTGTTCTTTAATATATACCTCTGTAATATGTCATTTTTTTAGATTCAAAGCATCAGTAATAAAGTCCCTGAACTCTTTCCGTCCAATTCCTAATATCCTTTCCATTCTTTCATTAGAATTTACACAGAATTGATTATTTCTGTGTTATTAAGACTGTATGTTTACAAAATAAAATAGAATAAAAATTAAAATAAACACGCCGTACATAACACACAGTACATATAGCACAAACAAACACACACACAAACAGATACATTGTGATGAAACTTTCAGAATACAATCTCAGAATGATACTTGTTTTTAATCTGCAATATAAAAAATAGCCATTGAAATTTGCGAATTCATAACTCCCCACTATATTCCCTTGGGTAAGTGAGGAGTAAAAATGTAATAAAGCTTATGAACATCGGGTAAACAAGTTTCTAATGATTATTCTATAATTTATACAACATTTTAAATTTTAGAGACGTATTCGTTTCTAACTTGTATTAGATTGAATATCAATCTAGATTAATGTGACTTATGTTTTATCCTACATAATCCGTTGTTAGACATTTTAAATATTTTATCGTTTATTTGTCAACACATATATACGATGTTAGTTTTATTTGAAATGTTTTGTTATGTATTAGTTGGAAAACATTCAACATTGAACGTGTAATACATTGAAATAATAATGCCTATGTATAAAATTGTAGGTATTACAATTAACGATCCAACTGGTCCGGCTTTTAATCCTAATTACTTATCTATTTATTTATCAAGGAAACATACAGTTTTATTAATAAATTGTAATGGTACAAAATAATAATCAAATAAACCAGCAAAGTTTCCATAAATGGTTAACAATAAGATACTTTATGAAGAAAAATAACAATAGTTATAGCAAGAGGAAGAATAAACAAGATTGAAATAAAACATAAAATAATGAAAAACAAAAATAAAAATAAAATAAATTACCAGATAACCAGTAAAAAATGAAAAAAAGAAAACAGTTAATACATACCTACATATAGTTAAAAAGTATATATTATTTTCACACAACATTAAAAAGTTTTCTTTTTAAATACCGATTATACAATTTAAAACTACGTCTGACAAAAGAGTTCTGGGCATAATTAGTCTTACACATAGGAATAGCAAATAATTCATTCGATCTAGTACGTACTGCGTAAAGGGCAACGAAATGCAATTTTCTCCAACAGATATGCAGAATCCACTATGCAATTCACTATTTTAAATAAATATATCAAATCGAACACCTTTCTACGATTATTTAAACTGAACTATCTAGACCGATTTCGTTATCCTTTATCATTTCATTATTTTCATGTTTTTTCTTTTTTTTTGTTTGAATATGTATTTTGATATATTTCTCATTTGTTTATTCCTCTTTTTCATTTATTTTCAAACTTTTTTAATGTTTATTAATTTTTTTTTTGTTCATGTATGATTTGATTTTAATTACTTTTACTTTTATGTTGACTTTGCTTTGTATTGATATTTTTTATTTTTTTATAAGTGATTCCCTCATCAAGCACAAGATTTTAATCTTTTTGATGAGGTACTGCAAGGAAAATATGTAGAAATGTTATTACTAGTGAATTTATATATTGATTTGTATTATAAAATTATTATGTTAAATAAATAAATAAAAAAAAAAAAAAAATTCTTATTTAAGGGGATTTTTTTTTGTTTAAATCACACGCATTCCAAAGAAAAAAACAACCGTCGCGACGCCCCGCATGGAAATTATTTCACATAAATATATTTTTAAATGATCTGCTTATGTACCTACCTATTAGAAATTTGAAAGTTTTTATAGAACCTTAAAAGGTCATATTTTTGTTAAATCTCGATATTGTAAGTTGTATTTTAACAGTCTTACTAATAAACGTGTTGTTAAAGTTACACAACCGTTTAACACCCGTGTAGGCGAAAACGTTACCAATAAACGCTGTGTAGCATATCAGTTGGTTGACGACTGTGTATGTATAGTGTGTATCTCTCATACAAATTTTACACAACGCTTGCACGCCTGTCCAAGGTAGTTTAACGGTGTTTTAAGACAACTTTCATCTATCATGAGTCAAATTTGATTTTGATCTGCATGTTTATATTGTTATATCTTGGAATAAAATAACGCAAGAATCTCTAAATTATTTTATTGATATAAGGTTGAGGGCGCCCAAAAAAAGGATGGCACGACCAATAAACGAACAACAGCAATAGACGAACATCTATAAGACGATGTATGAATTTTGACGAGGGGATGAATGTAGGTATGTCAAGACATGGCATGATGGTATGTATGTATGTTGATTATGAGTACTCTATACAAAATAAAATATTTATTCAAAATGTATATTTGGCCATCCCTGATATAGACACGGTGCCTGAAAAGCGCATTTCTACATACCTAATATTACAAAGCTTCTTCAGGCGACAAATTACAATGGCTAATTGTTAAGGCCGTCAATTCTGTGACGCGTATTATGTCACACGCTCTATACTCTACACTAACCTACACACACTTTATACTTTTACCCTATATCTATACCATTCATTATATTATATCAGATCATATAAACTGTCTCATATTATACTACTAATAGGGTAATATCAATAACAGAACTCACTATTTTTACAATAAAATCGATATATTGTATGTACAAGTATTTGTGATATGTTTCATTGTTTGGATATTTTTGTTACACCATGTATTATATTGTATTCGGTACAATGATGTGTGTAGATATTGGTATATGTATGTATGTGTATTTGTATTTTATTAAACATAGGTAGTCTTTTTAAAAATGAATATTATGCCCTTGTAACAAAAACATATTATCTTCATTATCATAGTTTATTTATTTATTTTATATTGCTTCTCAGGCAACTAACAGATACTATGCTAAATATTAATTTAACACGCACCCAATAACAAGTTGCCACATTCTGGAGACTTACGATATTATTCTAAACTAAGTTATTTAAGATTATAGTTATGTATCTAAACTAAGCGAAAATGTTTAATCCAACGCTACCCAACTTGGTATTTAAAGTAGGTACTAATATGACCCGAATGCACAGACCTAGGTAGGTAACTAAATACTAACTCCTAAACTCACTAGAATATTTAGTATTCTTAAATTAGCAATTGCGTTGCAGAGACATCACTAACTAAAATCTAAATCCTACGCCAAACTTAAGATCGATGGCGTAGAATTGCGCATTATTGTGTATTAAGAAAAGATAAAGTTTTCTATGGGTTTAGACTGACGTTTAAAATGTTTTTTTATCTTAACAACACAAACACATGGTAACCAACCTCACACTGACAGCTCGATGTCAGCGATTTTTCTGAAATTCCAGCGAATTTTTTTTCGGCATCTCGTATAGATCTATGAATACTCTGGTATTTGATTTGACAAAATTACCAAATACATATTTGACGACGTTCATCGTCCATCATCCATCGAAAACATCTCGTATTTTAGTATTAAACCACTCGTAAGGTTCCTCGCTATCAACCTTACTTTTTGACAGTTCGCAAATGTTGGTTTACGCCAACGCGCATGCGCTAAGTATTTATATATGTGCAATGCAATTCTCACAAAAAAACTTCGTAGCATCCTCCAGTTAGGAAGCCACGTGATCTCCTAATTGTAGTGAGCAACTTTGCAATGAAAACATGGTTAGTATTTATAATCTAGTATTTAGGACTCTGCATTCGGACCTATATGTGTAAATAATTTTTAATGAATAATATACTTAAGATTAGATTAGAAAAGTCTTTTTATTTTGTTATTTTTTACAAATTCATATAAAAAGTAAGAATTACTGCCTATCAAATAACTAAAACAGCGAATTGTTGAAGATTGTGATGATCCTTAGACAGTGAAGCAATTATCCTATGTTTAAAAGCAGTGTAGCAGTGAAGTGTATAAAAATAAAAAGTGTATAAGAGTCATAGAATAATTATAATATAAAATACTCTTTAGCCTGCAGTAAACGAGACTGCTTTATGTTGACTAATTTGGTCAACATTTTGCTACGAGCATTCAGTAATCATTTGGCCGTCTGCGTCCTCCAAATAGGGAATTTTTTAACTGCTTGCAAAATTATTTACGCAGTCATAACGATTAGTACTATACGAACAATGTCTACCAGCATAGTCATACATATTATATTGACACGAGCCGGCCAATAAAACGGCTTCACTTTTTCAGCGAGGAATTGTATGGGAATGAGTATTCTATAGTTTTATTATTATTCTATGATAAGAATGTAATCACTAAAATACACAAATATACATTTATTCAAACGCAATGAGTAGGTATGAGTAGGTTTATTATTGTAGATACGCAGCAGGGCTCGATGCGTACGTCGCCCGAACCACAGACTCCAGATAGACTAAAGTGGTGGAATGGAGACCTAGATCGGGCAAAAGAAGTGTTGGAAGGCCTCTAACAAGGTGGTCTGATGATATTGTACGAGTAACTGGAGGCGGATGGATGCGGTGTGTTCAGAATAGGGAGCTTTGGAGGTCTCAAAAGGTAGGCATATTATGTCCATACCTGGACGAAGGAGAGAGGAAGGAGAGAGAAGAGAAGGTGTTATTTTTATAATACTTTCTCCCTTTTGTCAAATGAGTAAAGAGTTTCGTACTCCATACGAAGAATTATTTAATAATTTTAATATATTTGATATATCACAATTATATGAAAAGCACGCTTGTATTATACATTCATATATAAAAACATAGTTAAACTCGACTCTACACAAACGTCTATAGACCAACTAGACACACCGAACAGGCAAAAATCTTAATACCATGACTCAAGTCTTAATTCGGACAAAGAAACTTCCTTTATATAGAAGTCAAATTATTCAATGAATTACCTACAAAACAGTTACCTACTTGAAAATATTTAAACGGGACATCATAATTGATAAAAAATAAAGGGCAGACATTACACAAAAAAATAAATAAACCACATAACTACCAATTAAAAATGCAAACTAAGAAGACATAAGACATATAGGTTTTTATCTAGTGAGGCAGTTTATGAGAATAATATAATATCTGGTATATAAAGGGAAATTAATGTAATTTCGATATAATATTATTATGTGATACTTTGTTACTAAATATAAGGAAAAAATATTATTATAAATATAAATAAATAAATAAAAATCCTCAGTAAATCTATAAAGGTTCCATTCTAAGTATATTCGGGTAAATCTGAATATTCGTTTACACCCATCAATCATACAATGACTTTATAATCTTTCAAAAATACAGATTTCAGGGACACATATGAAAAGCTTTGAGAATAATCATTTGTCCATTTGAACGTTAAAGTGTGACCGGCGGGAAGCATTCTTATACCAAACAGTGCTTTTGTTATGTTCTACTAATATCCGACGGAATTCTATTTGATGCACTGAATGCACTCGATTGTTTTCTGTTTCCGGTATATTTTGGGGTGAGTAAAGATTATACTATACAATTTCAAGAGACCAAAATCTGTGGAGACATTTTCACCTCAATAATATATTGAAAGTTAATTTGTGGCACATTTCCAAACAATTTTATTTACAAAAATTCACGTTGATTTTCACTGAGGAATAGTCGGTTGCTTCGTAACCTCATATCTCACTCGTGGTTCATAATAAAGTGAACTATAATAAACGCAACATTTAATTTATTTTTGATATTTTTAAAGATTTTTTTGACATTTGTACTAAAATATATTTTTTAAATATAGTCTTATTAATAGCTGTGAGGCCCTGGCTTAGAATAGTGCTTCGAAAATAATAATATCTCGCATAGTTGTGCAATGAAGTTCACCACCCATTCTGAATATAGTGTCTTTTTTAGGTGAGACGAGACTGGTGTGTGGGTATAAACACATGTGTTGCGCTTCCTTTTATAAGGTAATGCACACCCGCACACCTGTCGCTGATAACCCCACATTGTGGGATTGCCATGATGGTATGAATGAATAATATTTTAAAAGACTAATTTTTTTTTAATGGCCATCACATTAAATTTTCTTGCTGACTATATTTTCTTAATTGAAAAAGAGTGCCGATAATTTAAAAATGAAAAATACAAGTATTATGAAAATGAGTAGGTACTTACCTAATATGTTTTTTCAATGTTTTTTCTAATTCTTCTATCTAGAGACTTATTTCTGAGAGATCCATATCTCCTCAGAGATATTATTCTCTAGTGGATACGTTAGAAAAAGTATATTGGTAAATACATTAATTCGTATATAGCTTGTACATAAAACTTTTCAAACGCATAAAATAATCTTTTGTAAGTTGGTAGGCATCATCAAGTTTTATTCTATGGCAGTAAAAAAAATCGTTCTTAAGACGCATGATTAATTTATATTTAACTATTCCCTCACTTCCTCAAAAGAATGAGCAGATCGAAGCATATGTATATCATAATTTATTTAAAAGTTTGAAATAAAAAGCAAAAAACTTATCGATCAAGAATCTATTATGAATGAATCCAGAATATCACAATAATTATAAAAATTATATTTTTTATTTTATAGTCGATCGCTATAGCACTTTACACCAGCTTGGATTCTATCCAGGGTTGGTTCAATTTCCAGAAGAAATTTTATTATTCACACAATTCTTGCTTCTTGGATATAAAACACTAGTTGATTGGAAGAAATTAACATTCGGCGATAAACTCACAACTTCATAAATAAATTGAATTTTTACAAACTTGGACAAGATTAAACCACTATTTTACAACATAATATATTATTATGCCATTGCACGGCTGTATTTACACCCGTAGAGACATACAGTGCAGTTGGCATTCAGCAATGCCTTGGACGTTCACAAAAATAAAAAAATTAAAAGAGATATCTATAATAGAAAAGAATAAAAACATATAAAAAACATCGAAACAAGGTAAAAAGAGAAGAAAGAACAGAAAACAAAAAAATACTCTAATAATAAACAAAGAACACATTTTAATGTACCTACCTTATAAACCGTGCACCAAATCTTAAATAAATAATATTAATAAAATAATTAAAATAAATAAAATTAAAGAAATAAACAAAATAAATAAAACAAATAAAATTAATAAAATAAATTAAATACCGCCCACCGCCGTGGCACAGTTGGTAAGCCGTTCGGTTTCTGTGCGTGCGTCCTGGGTTCGATTCCCAGCAGAGGAGAAATTTATTAAAATTCATTTCTCACGCAAATATTGCTTCTCTGGGCTGGAAACATTGGTTAGTTGGAAGAAATTGCCATACGGCAATAAACTCGCCACTTGCGCAGGGTTCATTATTTTTATTTAATTATATTAAAAAAAATTAAAATATATAAATAAAATAAATAAATAAAATATTAAAATAAAATAAAAATAAATGTGCGTGATGAAAAGATTAATAGATAGATATGTAAGTATTTGATAATAATTGAATATTCTCATTTATTCATAACATACAAACATTCTCATATGGATACAAATTTGTCATAATGGAAGATTTGTATTAATATAAAAAAAATATATGGAGGACAATCAGTTACTGGTCAGTTATAAAAACTTCAATTAATTTAAAAGGATGAGATTTGAAATTTAAAGATCGTAAAACTTAAATACATCCCTTTGTAATATTATTATTATATTTCAATAGATATCCGTGCGTTTCATCTTTATATTAAACATGTATTGAATACTAAGCAATAAATTATAAATTAGTGTTTTGTTCATACAATAAATTATTTTTCACTAACAATTGAAAAAAAAATATGACTGGCTTCCTATTAATTTACTTTGCTCAAGAAATCTATAATATTTAATAAAATACTTTTTTTTAATAAAAAATGAATATGTCCTTGTTAAACAAGTACAAAGTACAAAATACATTTCAAACGTTTAAATAAAATTTAAATATTTAATTAAAAGGGAGTAGTAATATTTAGAATTTAAATTAGCTATAAAGTTTGACTATTGATCAAAACTTGTCCAAGAATATACCTACCTATTATAATAAACATTTGTTTATGTATTATCTATAATAATTATTTGTTTATGTATTATCTGTGAAGCCCCGGCCTGGAATAGTGCTTCCACTATTTTCTATTATCATCATCTTTGGGTGTCATGAAGTTTCGCAATAAGGTTCACTACCTGTAATGTAGTGCCTTTTTTGGGGAGACGATTCTGGTGTTTGGGGATACCTGCATGTGTCGTGCTTCACATTTTGCCGTAATGGTGTATATGTATGTAAGTGGATACATTTACCCAAAAAGAGGAGTCCCAGTTTCCAGTGTTGAGATTCCTGAATATAGTAAGATAATTGTATTTCAAAGTGGGATTTGAAATGGATAGAAGGGGAAAATTAAAATGGGGGGTCATACTGAGCCTAGTCGTCATTATTTGTAGTTCGAATTTCCCATTCTATAGTATAGGTATATCATTTAAACAATGATTTAATAGAATGTGAATCCAGAACGTGAGAGCATTTGGAAAGTTTTGACAGATGACACGATAGAAATGAAACAAAAGTTTGTCTTTGGAAAATAAATCAGCATTTTATTTGAATAAATTATATAAATATGTTGTTATTAAACATATTGATCAGGAACGGCAATTCATAGAACGGCATGCACCCAAAAACATCACTACGAAACTCACAACATGTATCTACTTTCTATACTACACGATATAGTTTCGGATATCGTAAAACAACTAAAACCTGTCACGTGGATGCGCAGATTGCAAATTTGTGTCTTTTTTGGCTTTATGTGCAAACCGCCCGCCGCCCGCCTTCACGGCGAAAAGGCTCATGATGTTTGGTGGAATCTATACTTGTTTTATCAGCATAGAATGGAATCTGGGGGGCAAGTCTGGTGCAACCGGTGAAATCAAAACCCTCACGATTACCCATATCATGGATATAATTATTATAAGGAGCTCTATAATATCTTTAGATGTCATAGAACTCCATATGATAATTATATCCATGATATGGGTAATCACGAGGGTTTTGATTTCGATTTTTCACCAGACTTGCCCTCCTGAAATGGCCATCACTGGCTATCTAAGCCAAAGCTCCATTTTGTAGCAACATACATAGTTAATGTAATTGCTCTTGTAAGTCATAAAAGGAATAAAGTTAGTGGTGATATGGGTGATGTAATGTGAGGGTAGGTAGGTATATAGAGAATGTAGAGAGATGTAAGAAAATAAAGCAAATAATATTATTATATCATATTTGGGTCATTTAATAGGATATTTAGGAAACATCTGGGCCCCACCTCATTTGTCTGGGTCTAGCTCTGGGTTACAGCGCCCTATAATAATCCTGAAAACACTGGGACGGACTCAAAGACATTTCACAGGTACACTAATAATGAATGCCGTATTTATTTTATTTACAAATGAAATAAAACAAAAGATATAAAAAAGTCAAACAAAAACTGACAATACTGCACTTTACATACATTATACATAATATTATGTTATAAGTTTATCTTCGTTTTAATATTTTCTTCATAGTTTCAATTGCGTGATGTTCATAGTTCTTCGTGTGGTGTATTGTGTCCTGAGCTTCAAATTAAATTTAAAATATTGGTAAGTACAATAAATTTACCTTCTTTGTTTTATGTTTCCTTTCGAAATATTGTCTTCCCGATTTTAAACCATTCCATACAGTCCTCGGAGCTCCTCGTTGCTGTCCGTGGGCCTCTTCAAGGTCCCATTGGTCGCGCGGATTTTGTGATCTCGAAGAATAATTTTAAAGCCTTATGTCATAGTTATGGCGCCTTACTATTGTTAGATTCCCAACAGGATAATATTTACAGAGATCTTGGTTATTCCCCTGATGTTTCTTATTTAAAAGGATCTGAAGTCCACGAGTGTGAATCTTCCATTCACATTCGTTGATTGTTCTATGGTGCCGAGATTGCTAATCTACAGAAATCCATGAGGTACTTTTCGTGCAATACATTTTTTCTAGTCATTCACTTAGCGTTATGTGAAGGAGCCGATTACAGACCCCAAATGCAGAGCGGGTGGTGGTGGCAGTAGCGGAGTAGCATAATACAGTCCATTTGTTCCTACAAATACACCTATCGGTCTTAATTTAGTATAGGTATGTTCTGATGTAAAGTTTATTTGATAAAATGTGGACTGATTTTTTCAATTGTGTGTTTTTATCTCATCACTACCTCAAAGGACATAGTACATGTTAGTTGCCCGAGAAGCAATATTAAATATAGGGAGTAATGAATTCGCAATTTTGAAGCTAAGCGTTACCACGTGACGTCACAGCCACCAATTCCATACATTTACTATCGCTTAGCGAGATAACGCTTAGCTTAAATGACATGTTGTCTAGGGGGGCTGGGCAGACCGCATCCATCCACCTCTAGCCACTCGCCTAATATCGTCAGACCATCTTGTTTGAGGCATTGCAACAATTTTTTTGCCCATTCCATGTCGCCATTCCAGCACTTTCTTAGTCCATCTGGAGACTGTGGTTCGGGCGACATGCCCTGCCCAGCTCCACATCTGCTTGGCAACCTTTTGGACAACGTCGGTTACTTCCGTTTTCTCTCTTATAAGCTTTAAGGATTATATTTAAAATAAACATCGCATTGTTTTCCAATTTCCAACTGTTGACCTTCGTGGCTCAGATGGATAGACATCTTAATCCTGAGCGAAAGTTACATTATACTATAAAGTAAGTACTACATACATTATACCTACTACTCTCAAGACTGAGGCCTACGACCAATAAGAAAGATAACAATTAAATTTGTTTAAAACATGGAACATAGTTAACTCTGATGAGATATAATTTACGTTTTAATATATGTTCAAACCGACTGAAAATCCATTAAAACTTGTTAATGGATTTTCAGTCGGTTAACATTAAGTTTTTTTATATTTTTTTTGTAAAATTAAATGATCCAAGTTTGGCCCTGAAATATTTCTCAGCACATTATTTGGAGTGTAAATCTCGCTAAGTCATTTGTTTTATTAATATTTGCCCTCATATTTTGTTAGATGCAATGGCGCGTGTCTTTCATACCTACATTACATACTTACACACATACATACAAACATACATACAAAACAACATTTCACTCTATAAATTGGAACATTTCTTACTTAACCTTGCAACGTTCATTTTATTGACATACTACTATTATGGATACATGAAATTACACAGATATGTACATTTCCCTATTTGAGGTATGCAGAGAGAACCGAACGCCACACTTTTACATTCTGACAAACATTCATAAATTGTGTCATAATTCTAAATTTGTTCAATCACATCTTTCAAAATCTACGACCGATCCCTACTTCTCATTTCTTTCATCATTCATTCTTTCTATGTGTCCGAACCATTCTTTTACAGGAAAAATATTATCACCAATTATTTATTATAAGACACCTCTGCCAATGCATTATGCATTTTATCATACTTATATTTTTTTATCGAAAATAAAATCAACGATAAAAAGGCTATTTCACTTACGCGCAATTAGGTTCATTCATTCATTAATACCATCATCGCATATCCCACAATGTGGGGTAACCAGCCACAGGTGTGCGGGCGTGCATTACCTTATAAATTGAAGCACGACACCTGCGTGTATCCCCACACATCAATCTCGTCTCACCTAAAAAGGCACTACATTCACAATGGACGGTGAACCTCATTGCTGAACTACATACATATTATGTGAAAAGCAATTTTGCGTCTTGAATTTTCGATTAACCGGCTTTTACGGAACACCCTTCGTGGCTCAGTTGATTAGGTATATGACTGCTGATCCAAGGGTCCCGGGTTCGATTCCCGGTGGAGACACAGTTTTTAAAAATTGTGTTTTTAGTCTGGAGCTGTAAGACGATAAATATTGTATGTCTCCAGAATGTGGCAACTTGTTATTGGGTGCGTGTTAAATAATTATTTGACATATTTGACATAGCACCTATGTTAGTTGCCCGAGAAACTACATAAAATAAAATAAACACCCAAAAACGATAATAATTTAAAAGAGTGGAAATACTATTCTAAGCCGGTGCCACACCCAAATCTGCTTTTTTACTATCTAACTTTCAGTTGATTTTAAAATATTTTAGATTGACCTTTGATCAAAATTAATTATAAAGTATTTTTATTTATATTATGATTATTACACATATTTTTCATTATATCTAGTAACAAAATATTACATTATATTATAATTAAATAACATTTTTTTCGGTCTCGTCGCGACGTTGCCAGTGAGCGGTTGTGTTTAGTGCATATTTCGGATCTACCCACAAGTACCTACTACACTACGCAGCGAACAGATAAGATTCCATTGCTGTCATTTTTGTTTTATTATTTCATTTTTATTCTTACAAAAATTGTTTTGATTATTTCAATGTAGCATATTTGGTATTAATATTTACCTATTGTTTTTGTTGCTTTTTGTCTATTTGACATTAACAATTTTTGTTTCGTATTTTTTATTTAACTGTTAAATATCTATTTTATTTGATTTAAATACTGCATCGCGGATATGGAGGTGGACGAGACTAAACCTCCTGATCCTCGATCGATAATTTTATCAACTGCTGACGAATGTGAATCTGACACGAGTCATGATTCAGTTATTGTACCTAACCGTAAACGAAAACCGCGTCATCAACCAATTGATATACCGTCGAAAATGAAACCTTCTTCTGTACTCGAAATAACTCCAGGCCTCCCGATACAAACCGAACCAAGCCCAATTCAATATTGTAATATGTCAAACCCACCATACATAGTATATATTCAAAATTGCGAAAGTGGCAAACCGATTAACTCCTTAGAAGTAGGCAAATTTTTGTTTTCATGTAAAAATAAAAACTTTGGGATTATTAACGGTACAATAAAATCTGAAGGGCGCTTTAAAATTTCTTCTGAATTTAACAAATGGGAACAAGCAAATAATTTTATACAGAATATTACAACTTTATCTGATCAAAAATTTAAGGCGTTTATTCCGACTCATCACGTGACGCGAATGGGGTTGGTAAGAGGCATTCCTGCTAATCTTTCTGAAAGTGATATTGTTGAATCCTTAAATTTGAACAATGCTAGACGAATTATTAAAATAATAAAGGCGCGAAGGTTAAATTACAAAGATAATTCTCAAGGCACGGTGACGTGGAAACCGTCACAAACCGTCGTTCTCACATTCGAAGGCCAAATATTGCCTGATTATGTTTACCTTTATTTTAACTCCCTTCCAGTAGAAGCATACACTTATCCCACTATTCAGTGTTTTAATTGTTGCCGTTTTGGGCACTCAAGAGCCATTTGTAAATCTTCCACTCGATGCTTTCACTGTGGTGAAAACCATCAAGCTGATCAGTGTCCAAACCCGGAAGAGCCAACATGCGTCAATTGTAAAGGTAGTCATAAGGCTACAAGCTTTATATGCCCAGAACTGACGAGACAAAAAAACATTAAGCAACTGATGGCGAGTGAAAATATATCATATTTCCAAGCCTCTAAACGTTTTCCCCCTGCAATAAAGAGTTTTGCCGAAACTACAACATTGAATGTGAAACCAACCTCAGCTAACACAACTACAATAAACCAGATTAATTCAGCGAATCCTTCCAACTCTCGTAGAATTATTACATACAAACAAGTCAAACCTAGACCAGCAATGACACCAGCATATGACAAGAACATACATAACTCATTCCTATTCAATCCAAATGGTAATTATGTCAATCAAATGTCTAATGGTCATGCAATTAACCAAAATGAACATTCACCTCCTCCTTCTGCAGTAGAGTTATCCAACAGCAATTCAGCATTTCTGCAGACATTAATATCTCTTTTAATATCTATTCTTTCGAATAATAATAGCCTACCGTACAACGTTGCCGATATTCTCACAACATTGCAATCTTCTCTCTTCAATAATGGACATACAAACTCTGAAAATTCTACAATGGAATAGTAGGAGCGTTTATTCCAATAAAGCAGAACTTACCGAACTATTAAATAATAATTCAATACATATTGCAGCCATCTCTGAAACTTGGCTGAAGCCGTCTTGCCTATTTAAGGTAATCGGCTACCAGTGTCTTAGAGATGACAGAGCTGACGGTCGGGCTGGAACTGCCCTTTTTATTAAAGATAAGTTAAATTTCGAAAAACTATCTATCCCTCTCAAATCCCAAGACTTTCAAATTGTCGCAGCACGAATTAAAAACATAACTTTTATTTCAGTATATATTCCACCATTTGTTTTATTTATAGAAAAGGACTGGACGGATTTACTTCGCCAGCTCCCCTCTCCCTCCATAATCTTGGGAGATTTTAACGCCCATTCTCCTATCTGGGGAAGTGAAGCTACCAATAAATCTGGTCACAATATAATAGATTTCATGGATATCAATAATATTTGTTTTTTAAATGATGGCTCCCCTACTCGCCTCACCCCACCCTCCCAAAAGAAAAGTGCTGTCGATCTGACACTATGTTCGAGTTCTTTAGCCGCAGCTTGTTCATGGACCTTAACCAATGACCCTTACTCTAGTGATCATTATCCAATAATTATTCACTTAGAAGATCCTCACATTGCTAAATCTAAACCCCAACACCCGACAAATCGTAAAGGTTACAATACAAAAAGGGCAAATTGGCCCCTCTTCTACGATAATATAGAAAAATTAACAACAAGTTTGGACAGTTCTAACGTACACATTGAATACTCTGATCTTTTATCAATTATTTATAAGGCCGCTGACTTATCTATTCCAAAAAAATCCAACTTTAGCCCTCTGCCATGTACGCCATGGTGGGACGGAGAATGTTCTGATATGGTCAACAACAGGAAAAAAGCCATAAAAAAGTATAGGAAAAACATGACTCTTGAAAATTATATACTTGCAAAGGAAAGTCAGGCTAAAACTAAAAAATTTCTACGTAAGAAAAAAAGGCAAGGATGGCGAAATTTTTGCTCATCCCTCTCCCCAGACTCTCCCTTGTCTCTGGTTTGGAATATGATTCGACGATTTCGCTCATCATATGTCCAGAATCGGAATCATCAGATTAGTCCAGACATATTAGAATCCTTCATTAACAGACTGGCTCCCTCTTACTCTCCTAATATAACGGAATTATACATAAATCAAAACATAAGTCACCGCTCTTCAATATCTTGGTTAGATTCACCTTTTAAGATCGAGGAATTATCCATTGTGCTCAAAAACTTAAACAACTCTGCTCCTGGTTTTGATCAAATACCATATACGTTTTTCCAACATCTGCCTACTTGCTTTCTGGAACACATACTGAATAAATTTAATGAATGCCTTCAAACAGGTATGGTTCCCATAGATTGGAAAACCCAGTTGGTAATTCCAATCTTAAAACCTGGAAAAGACCCCAAAATTCAAACGTCTTATAGACCAATAGCTCTCTCTTCCTGCATTTTAAAAATTTTCGAAAACATCATTAAAAAACGTTTAGACTGGCAAACAGAACGTAATTTACTTCTCCCTAATATACAATTTGGATTTAGAAAGGGAAAGACTTGTATGGATAATTTAAGTATCTTGATATCAGACATCCAAATTGGGTTCACTAATAAAAAATACACACTCGCAGCTTTCCTGGACATTAAAGCCGCTTATGATAATGTCCTTTTGCCAATTTTACGGAGAAAATTGTTGAATTTAGGAATTCCAGAACGACTAGCTCAATTAATTTTTAATATTTTTTGTGAAAGAAAGATAGTCATTAATAAGCCTCCAGACACCTATGAACGAACGCTATGGATTGGCCTCTCTCAGGGATCTGTTTTGAGTCCGCATTTATTTAACCTATATTGCTATGATATACTCGAATGTGTTCAGGGTCTTTGTTCACTCCTCCAATTCGCTGATGATATCGTTTTATATATTACTCATAGTAATATTGAAACAGCAGTGAGAAAATTATCAACTGCCCTATCTAAAATCATTAAATGGCTTAATTCTAATGGACTTGAAGTTTCGCCCCAAAAATGTCAAATAATCGCCTTCTCGAGGAAACACAATACGGCAAATATATCAGTTAAGATTGGTGAAACCACTATTCCTAGTGTTGAAGAAGTCAAATTTTTGGGGATGACCTTGGATAGGAAGTTATCATGGACTTCTCATATTTCCCACATAATTACCAAATGTGAAAAAAATATAAACCCTCTGAGAGCAGTTTCTAGAGTTTGGTGGGGCTCACATCCTACAACCATGAAACTACTATATAATGCCATTGTCCGTAGTCATCTGGACTATGGTAGCTTCCTGATGGAACCGATACCGGAATATCTGAAATCCAAATTAGACAGAATACAATCTAAATGCCTTCGCTTAATAATTGGCGCAATGCGCTCCTCACCAATAAATGCACTGCAGGTGGAATGCGTAGAACCACCTCTCAAACTAAGACGCCAATATTTGGCCGATAAATTCATGCTCAAACGAATAAACTACAACTCACATCCGCTCCTCCCTAGAATCTCGATGCTCTCATCTCTATGTCAAAGTCACCGGTATTGGTTCAAAAAATGTACTCCCCCATTGTGCCAAAGCTATCAAAAACTCTCCCTCAAAATTGTCTCTAACCGTGCTCAGTCTATGCTTCCATATTACGAAATTCCATTTGAGGCAATAACATTGATCCCAAACATTATTTTAAATATCGACCTACATAAAAATTCAACAGTCAGTGCTCAAGCCATGAATAATAAGTTCAACAGTATCGTTATGTCTAACTGGCCCTCCCATCTACAAATATACACGGATGGGTCTAAGCGGGGCGCAGACAATGAATGCGGGGCCGCAATTCACATACCATCTAAAAAAATACAATCACTCGTTAAACTACCCAGGGAATGTTCAATATTCACAGCTGAATGTACGGCTATTAATGAAGCCCTAAAGATTTGCAATACTTTGGATTCTTCGCAGTTTATAATATTTTCGGATTCTTTAAGTGCTCTAAAGGCCTTGTCTTCCAATTTAGCCAAATTGGCCGACAGCACCTTACTATGCAACATTAAATCCGCTCTATTAAACCTTCATAAATTGAATAAAGAAGTGCTTCTTGCGTGGATCCCGGCTCATCAGGGAATAGTGGGAAATGAGATCGCTGACGAAGCAGCGAAGCAAGCCTCCGTTACTGGCATTTTACCCTCTCTATTTATGATTCCCTGCCAAGACATATTAGCATCCTTCAAAAAAGAACTCATATCCAAATGGACCATTGACTGGGAAAGGTCTAGTACCTTGAAAGGTTCTTCCTATAAATCCATCCAAATTTCAATACCGTCTAAACCATGGTTCCATAACAAAGGCATGGCCAAACGAGACGTCTCCAACATATGTCGCATTAGACTAGGACACTGCCTTATTAACAGCCACCTCCACAGGATACACGTAAGGGATAGCCCTTCGTGTGCTTGTGGAGAGGTTGTAGAGACCCTTGACCATGTGTTCTTTGAATGTCCAATCCACACCGAACATGATTTGTATTATACACTAAATACCTCACTCCCAATCAATATGTCTCATCTTCTATCATTGAATTCACCGCATATTTATTTCCATATAACAAAATTTCTTCGCCTTAATGGCTTCAATCTATAATGCAATAAAATAACCTTTACTTCTTAAATAATTCAATAAAAATTTTTTGAAACTGGCAGAAATCATCCTAATGATTGGGTGGAATGCCATGTAAGCAAAAGAAGAAGAAGAAGAAGAAGAACATTTTTTTCCTTTTATTAACCAGACATCATACTATTGTCACAAACTGCCTCACTAGGTAAAAACCTGTTCTGAGATAGTATATATTATGTCTTCTTAGTTTGCATTTTTGATTGGTAGTTAAGTGAATATCAGGTGGATAATTTATTTTTACCCTCCACACTATGGAATAGTGGAGAATCAAGATTTCACATTTTTTAACCGTATTTTTTTACATGTTTGGCGTACGGCGTACGCCGTACGGATTATCCTTTTTTTGTCCTCTCACTTAATATTACCATCGTATGTTTAAAATACATAGACCACGAGCTGATTAGTTTTCCATAGACAAATTTTAATTTCTTCACAATGAATTAATCATTTACGTTGTTTTTTTTTTGTCCTCTCTGCAGCCCAAACTATAAGTCCGATTGACTTATAGTTTGTAAAGTCCATGATCATATATGTAAAGTCCATAAACTTAGAGCTTTTTAGTTTTACATAGGAATCCGTTAATTTTTTCTCTGTGATTTCATCTGTCCAAATGTTTAAAATGTTCTCACGGTCTTAAATATTTTAGATATTTTTATACTGTTTGAAATTTTGATACAATAAAAATACACTCATCAAAAATGCATTCAAGGATGTCGAAATTTAAATAAACAAATCTATGATCTGTCATATCAATGTGAAATAAATTTCATATTTGTATGAAAAATGTATATAACAGAAGTAAAAGATCTTCTGTATGGGAAAATTGAGTGATCAACTTCATATTGATATTGTATGTGTCTCTAACTACAAGTGTATTTTTTTACTCTCCACTTCTATCTTCCTCAAGGTGTAGGCAGTGAGAACCGAACACCGCATTCTTTTATCTTGACACATGTACATCGCTTCATCAACATTGATACACTGTCTCATACATGCTCATCTTACTAGTAATGCAATTTCACTTAAAATTTCTCAAGAGTTATCATGTAGAAAGTGAATACTATGAGATTCGTGACAATGTTTTTGTGTGTATTGTGAAAACTTTTGTCCTCTGGGAATATTTGTTTAAGAATGTAATTGAAATGTACTTCATAAACATGCATTTAAGAGATTGTCAACATTCTATCTATGGACTGTTAGAGCGAGAAATACCTTATTTTTATAACGGATAAGGTTAGGAACTTTCTTACACTTACAGTGCGAAAGATGAAAGACATTTTATTTTAATTTGGAGGCTATGAGTGAAATATTATTCATTTTAGTCATTGGTCAATTTGTACACCTAGATGCTTTGTGAATTGTTTTCAGCTTGGATAATCTTTTTTTTTAAATATAATAGATACAATAATCATAAATCGAAAAACAATGGTTGAGAGTCACGCCAAATCTAATTTCTAGACTTGACGAGTTTATGTACCTCCCTCAACCTATATCTTAATATTAATATTTTTTTACAAACGTAGACACCTAATTTTAGATGATATATTTCTTGCAAAACAGCGAGTTTCAAAAATGAAATGATCAAATGTTTGTGTGTGGTGTTTCCTATGTAAAAATAAATCCTTATCTAATATGCAGTATTAGGGGAAACATATTTTATAACATAATACTGTAATAAATCAAATAAATTAAAAAAAAATAATACCTTCATACTTTCTACTGTAGCTGCGCTCCTCAATAGCTGCAATTTGCATATCCTCGACAGTTCTCGAATATTTGCGAAGATTGTCGAACTACAGAACATCGTCGTTCGTGCAAACAAATCAAATACTTGCATTCATGCGACAACCATATGAATACAGTGTCGCGTTTATCTTAGTTTTATTTATTCCAATCGTTGACATCACGAACAACAGAATTATAATGCTGAATATACGACAAAACATAAAAACAATTCTACAAATTAATATAGGTAACTACCTAGATTTTAGATGGGATGTTCATATGTTGGTTATGGTATAGAGAGGAAGAGTGAGCGTTTAAGGCGAGATTTGAAGAAAAAAGTAATGGGGAAGTTCTATTGTGTAATGCTTAATTTTTCAAAAAAATATGTAATAAGGTTTACAACGATTAAGATCTGCAGTATATATTTATATACAATACATTTCAGTATACATTGTAAATCTATATAAATTTGAATGAAATATATTTTATTATGAGGTTACCTCGAAATATGGAAAAAAATCGTATAGGTATCAGTATTCCAATGTCTAATAGTTGGATAAATATAAATATTTAAATCGAATATTTTATGATTGCATACCATCTTTTCTCTTATCTTGAGATATGACATTTAAAAAAAAATATTATGTATAAATATGAACTATTGATGTGTCCTACAACTGCACCGAAAAAAACGTTTTGATTTAAGAACCAGAATCCCGTGAAAAGAAAATTTGATTAAGTCAGCGGAATTCTGATTTCTAAATGTATATGTTTTTTTTCGTGAGTATTCTATGGTCACTGCATCCAAGGATTTAAAGACACGAGTAGAGATTTTCAAAGCGGGAGTGTAGATTTCTGTTGGGGAGGGTGGTTACGGAGAGAAAGGGAGGAGTGTGTACATCCTGATAGGTGGAGGCGGGGTGGTGCAGATTAATCGAGCAACATTTGTCAAGCAGTTAGCTGTTTTTGTATGCCGATCTGAAAGGCAAAGACGAAGCGGAAGGAAGCAAACTTGAAAGAAACTAAAAGGAGAATGAATATTGGCTATGAGAAGCCAAGACAAAAGACTTAAAAAAAATATATATTATTTAAATAAATTAAAAGTTCTAATGATAATAAAACCTATAATTTTAAGTTGACTTAATGATAAAACAAACTATGATTGCACATATATTATATAGGTACCTATACATTAGATTTTTTCCCTGTTGGGAGTCAATGATATCTCAATGACAGGTTAAACCCTGTAGGTGTCTTTGGGGGCAAGTCTGGTCCGACCGGCGAAATCAAAACCCTCACGATTACCCACATCATGGATATAATTATTATATGGAGTTCTATAATATCTTTACAAGTCATAGAACTCCATATGATAATTATATCCATGATATGGGTAATCACTAGGGTTTTGATTTCGCCGATTGAACCAGACTTGCCCCCTTGATTTCCCAGTTATTTTATAACATTACAACTTCGTCTCGATTTAGACATCATATTGTTAATAAAACTAGAAGCTTTGTAACATTAAGGGATTTGAATATTTCACACTGAAAAAAAATATGTTAAAATTAACCGAACTATATCGACTACAAAACAATTCGTTTTGTGCTACTAAATATTTTGTGCGCTTAACCAAACAGTACAGTCACAAATATATTATTTTTTATTACTGTGATATACTGTTAGGGGGAATGCACAAAATTTTTGAGTATGCAGACGATATAGCCTTGGTAGGAAAAGAACACCATGACTTGGAGGATATGCACTCCACAATCAAGAATCAGGCTGTAACAATGGGAATTCAACACCCATAAGACAAAGTATCTCTACTTATCCAAATTAAATTACTTTAGGAAGCCACCCTATAATGATGTGGTTGTCAGTGGGGATAGGACAGAAGAAGTGGATAAGTTCACGTATCTGGGTAGCATTCTTACTAAAACCAATGATGAGCGTTGAGATAATGTCCCGAATTCAAAGTGGCACAAGAGCAACAGCGGCACTGGGAGCATTCCTGTATCCGAAGTCCATATCGCGAAGAGTGAAACTCCAGGTCTATAATAGCCTAATTAAACCAGTAAACTGATAACAAAGGTTTGGCTAAAAACGCAGGTAGCCAGTTCGGTGGTCACATTTTAATAGTGCATACACAAATATAACATTAGAAAAATAATAATTGGTTTATGTGATGTTATACATTGAGTTGCCAAAAAATACAATTTTTCAAGCATTAGTTTTTGCAATAAGTACTAACGCTATCTTATCATAATGATCGACGAAGTTTTTACGTTGTAAAATTCCATTATAAATTAATGATGTCTATAATTTATTAAAATTTAAACACTTTTTTGATTCTACACAAATTTATTTTATGCAATAAACTCGTAAATGCCCTAACAAGGCGAAATATGCCTATCTTATATAATAAATTCATGTAGAATCAAAAGTGTTTTAATTTTAATTACATATATGTAGTTATCTTATCAAAAAGCTTAACAATTTAAGCCTCTAATCCTTAGTTCTTATAGACTAATAGGTACAGTTCATACCTGAAAAAAAAACGTGATTTACAGGTACAATTATAATGTGCTAAATAAAAAAAAACTTTTTTATATAAGTAGATAGGTTCGTGTAAGGTTTAATAAATGGAGATGGTGAATTATTATGTATTTAACAATTTAAATGCCTTAATAATAGTGGGCATCACAAAATTAATGTACCTACAGAACATATTTATATTAGATTTATATTTGTAAACACATCCTTGCACCCTAAATGTACAAATGGTGATTTTATTTTCGAATGATAATTTCTGCCATCAAACCGATGTTTACATTTCAGTTTCTTAGAACTCAAATAATATACAAAATTTCAAATGAATAAAATAAATATTGGTTTCCCTCATTGGTTCGGTGTTCCTCTATTAAAATTTTCTGTCGAATAAAATATAAGGAAAGCTTTGGTATGGTGAATAATATAAAAACAGAAGAACACGTTCAAGGAGACGATTTGAAGACGTGAAAGGAGCTTAGTGGGGTTGGCAAAGAGGAGGGGGTGTTTAAACTTCGCATTTCAGGGGTAGAAATATGACTATGAAAGTATAAATCTGAAAAAGCTCTTTTTATAATGTTTGATGACGTGCAAATGGTACCTACATTATATCCAAATGTTAACTTATTATCGAAGGAACCTTTTTGATATTTTTGAACTGTTTTTATGGTGATTATTTTTCCATTTGTCTTTAATTACATTGTATGTTAAATAACGTACTTTTTTTTCTTATTTCGTCATATGTTTATCATTCATTAATTTTATGTTGACCATTAATGCATCTTGATACATTCTATCATTTTATGTTAAAAAAAAGTCTATTTCTTACTTTCCCTACCTATGCAATTTTTTGGCCAGGGGGGCAAGTCTGATCCGACCGGCGAAA
Source organism: Molanna angustata (assembly GCA_963576475.1). Taxonomy (NCBI): domain Eukaryota; kingdom Metazoa; phylum Arthropoda; class Insecta; order Trichoptera; family Molannidae; genus Molanna; species Molanna angustata. The sequence continues at coordinate 11,488,113 of OY754981.1, forward strand.
TCAAAACCCTAGTGATTACCCATATCATGGATATATTTATTATATGGAGTTCTATAATATCTTTAGATGTCATAGAACACCATATTATGATAATTATATCCATGATATGGGTAATCACTAGGGTTTTGATTTCACCGGTCGGATCAGACTTGCCCCCCAGGTTCAATTAGATCTGCTAGTCATAAACTACACAATTTGATGTTGTTTTATGATTCACGCTATTCTCGACATCGCGCACAATTTACCTTATAATAAAGTGATTGAAATCTGGGGGAGAGGTGCAAATCTGGTCAAACAGTGAAATCAAAATCGATATCATGGATGTAATTATGTATTATTATATGGAGTTCTATAATGTCTCAAGATATTATAGAACTTTATATGAAAATTATATCCATGGCATGGCCCTCTGATTGTAAATTTAAGTAGGTTTGCTAATATGTGATGAATTACTCAGATACATAACATACTCACAAATTTAACATACCGACCAAAAATAGACATTCTTATTTATATAATTTATGTACATCTGTACAAAGGCGGGTTTATTGCCATAAGGCAATTTCTTCCAACCAACCCGAGCAACGTAAAGTCTATGAAGTTAAATTGATACAATACTATTAGTGAGAAATAGTGAGAAATAAATTGAGTATTTAGTGAGAAATAAATTGAGAAAATAAAATTGTCGGCCTTCGTGGCTTAGTTGGTTGAGTATCTGACTGCTGATCCAAAGGTTCCGGGTTCGATTCCCGGTGGAGACACAGTTTTTAATTGTTTTCTATTTGGATCTGTGAGACGATCGTGTCACCATAATGTGGCAACTTTTTATTGGGTGCGTGTTAAATAAATATTTGACATCGTATCTGTTAGTTGCCCGAGAAGCAACATTAAATAAATAAATTAATAAAATAAACAAGTAAAAAAAAAAATACAAAGAGATAAAAGAGTAAAAAAAAAGAATAATAAAAGTGACACTGATCATACCAACTACTAAAAGAAGGAGGTTACGGAAGGATATAGAAGCAATTCATGAACTATTTGACAAATTAATAAAGTTTACCTATAAATATTTGAATGGATTGAGATGACTTTACTTCATCACTTCGGCCATTCCATAGTCTAGCTGATTGTACTTGAAAAAAAGAGCTTAAGACTCTTCATATCTAACCTGATGAAACGATGGATTATTAGACGATGATCAAGTTAGAGGAAAGGTTTTTGGGTGTATTGGTCTATTAAAGAAAGATAATAATTGATAAATAATTGATTGGATAATTAATTCCATACCAGGAAATATCTGAATTAAGTGAAATATGCAAAACCTTCTTAATTGTATCAGTAATTATTTTTCCAGACGATTTAATAAAATCTGAAGCAAATATAGTGTAGTTACCTACCAGCTAGTAACAAACTCGTTAAGTATTCTATATGATCTTTTACTGGATATATCAAGATTTTAAAATAAACTTTACATGTTGGCACATCTCCAGGATTCTGTAGGGGACCCATAGAAGGGTGGTGCTGGATTGTTTTTATGCATAAGATCATTTCTTCTCAGTTCCTCTCTCTCTCTTTCTGCCCTCCCATACGTCCTTTTCATCCTTCTAATGCGTATTATTTGTCACCCCGGGCGGGAACATCTGGCGGTATGTTGGAGAAATGATTTGAAGAAAATTTATTCAAACGTCCTGTTGTATTGGAATCGAGCAATTGATGCGAAAAATCAAGACATTTGTCTGAATAAACACATAGCGTTTCGACGTTTTCTGGATATTTTGTGAAATCAGCAAAACACCATCGCAATTTTTGATCAGTTCTTAAATTTTGGTAATTTAATCTATTGTTAAATCAATTTCAATCGCTTTATAATATCAATTATACTAAAGATCTGTGTATTTAACTGTAATGGCAACATCAAAGTAATGGAAATTAGTAAATAATATGACCTTTGCATATTAGTTTCTCAGATGCAGTGGCGCTTTGGCGAATTGACATGATATTTTTTAGGCGCTATGGAAAATTGACATGATATTTTTTAGGCGCTTTGGCAAATTGACATGATATTTTTTAGGCGCTATGGAAAATTGACATGATATTTTTTAGGCGCTTTGGCAAATTGACATGATATTTTTTAGGCGATTTGGCAAATTGACATGATATTTTTTAGGCGCTTTGGAAAATTGACATGATATTTTTTAATTGATCTTAAATCACTTTATCATTTACGGATATTTCATGACATTTCATTCAATGTATTTTCCATGCATTTATTTTAAGCCATATTTTATTGTCAAATCAATAATTATCTTCATTATTTTCCAGGTGATAATGTTTTACGCTTAGACCTTTCTTGGTCTGAACCCTCAGAGACAGAATTCCCATGAGGAGATCCTCAGAACCTGCAATGTGGAGGATATTGTAAGGTGGAGAAGGCAGAGAAGACGATACTGGAGAGATCATGTAGAGAAAAGGAATCCAGAAAGTCTGCCAAAGATTGCAATGCGCGAGATACCAGTGGACGCCGACCACCGGAAAAACCATCAAAAAGGTGGAAGGTGAGCTGGACATCCTCGTCCTAGGACCTGTATAGACAAATTATGGATCTATCAAAAGAGGAAGAAGAAGAAGATAATGTTTTACGAAATAAAAAGTCAAATTTTTATTCGATGAATGTTTAACATCGATGTTTAACCATTGAATTATATGTACTACGTAGTACATATAAATCAATGTGTTTAACAAATAATTTGTTTTCATTAGCTATGTAATTGAAAAATTAAATACGTTTCCACAGAGTTCCTTTATTCAAGATGATTGGCAATTGTTCGCAAATATTTTTCCCCACCCATACTCCACTGAATTCGTCATAGTGACGTAAGTTGACAATACTCCCCCAGTTATCTCCAATATCCTCATTTCTCCCAGAATAATCCCCGTCACCTTGTTTCGAGATTTTTCCTCCAGCACTGTGAAAATAATAAGTATAAAGCCATTTAAAGAGATTTAACTAAAACAGATTGTGTTTGTACCTACTGGACGAGACAGGATGGTTTGTCTCTAGTATCAACAGACTGGGCTTCTAAAACATTTCGTTATCTAATCACTTTGAAAATTGCAACTTAATCATTGTTATTTATAAACAAAATCATGAATAATTGTTGAATCACGTTTCAATTGAACCCGGTTAAAAGTCTTATTCCACATTCAACTGAAACCTTAGTTATAAAAATATTTGAACTCTAGTTCAGTTGATCTCAATTTTGATTTTTATCTTGGTTAGTAGATGCGTAAATCGTGTTCTACTCCGTCAAAAATTTTAAATATATTTACTGATACCAATACAAACTACCTACATAATATATAGAACATTTTATAGGTACCGAATTTATTAAATTAACAGTTTTTAGATATTATAGTTTGTTGAAAGCTAAAAAATGATCACAAAATAAATTGATCCGACATGCTGGCGATGAAATATTTTGAACCAATTAAGGATAATTATTGTTAAGGAACATTTAAAGGCGACAAAATCTTATCGATAATGCTCTTATTAAAATCAATGGGTAAGCACTTGTACCGTCAAAGAATCTATCTCAAAGCCTATCTACCAGCAGATCTCAAAAGCTGGTTAGCTCATGTTTCTTCCATCTGAGACAGCATTTGTTGTTTCTAGGTTTGATTATTCCAATGTCATATATGCTGGTCTGCCCAAATGTCAACTAAATAGGATGCAACTGGTGTTTTACGCAGCTGCGAGGCTTACCTTTGGGGTGGATAAAAGATGCCACATAACGCCTCTCCTAAACGATCTGCACTGATTGAGGTGTCCAAAGTGAACATCTTACAAAGTTTGCTTGATGGTTTTCAAGGCTCTGCTCGACTTGACTCTGCACTGTATTCGGGAACTGTGTCAGAGGAATGTACCATCAGAGAGACGCTTGATATTGAGATCCTCAGAATAACAGAATACCAATTCTTTACGGGAATTGGATAACACCAATAAAGCGGCTTACTTTGATCGTGGTTTCAGTGTAAACAGATAGTTTATGGAATAGTTAGTTAGTTAGCCATGGAATAATTTTTTGCCATAAAACGGCGCTATAAATATTTTTTCATCTTCTTCTTCTTCCGCTTTAGTTAGGGCTGTGTCCTGCTATTCTCGGAGCCTGCACTTGTGAGGTGGACGTCCAGCTATCCTTCCATCACGTGGATGGTCTTCCAGGGGGTCTGATATTTGTTATCTATCTCCCTATCCGCTGCTATCCTAACCACCCGATCTGGACTTGCTCTCCCCACATGATCTGAAAATTTGTAAGTATTATAAATATTTGATTGTTATTATTAAACAATTTGTAGGTACAGTAATGACTGTACACAATTTGAATGCCACTGAAGAAGAAGATGAAGAAGTTCCGAAGGCATGTAAAAGGAAAGCAACAACGGTTCGTTTGAGTTGAAAAATACGTGATTTAAATATGATATTAGTCAAAATAAAACGATATATTCTGCAAGCGGCAATTCTTCGCTTTGTTAACAAGAAAACGGAAGAAACGGAATAATTCGTCTGTTTGAAAACACAGATGGCCGGGAGAAATTAAATTTGTTTTTATCCGACGTAATACTAGTCATTTGTATATTTCATTACAAATTTTCATAAAGAATAACGAGATGGCTCTGTCAGGTTGGCCCTATTTATTAATCTGATGTAAATTGGGATGTAACTCGCTAAATTCAACAAATAAAGTTTTTTACGAGTATCATTTATTTAAAAAAAAAACAATTACCTAGTTGTTGATCCATATTCTTCAAATTTGAATAGAAAGTTTCACTCTGAGGACGGTCAATTGGGAAACACGTAGAAATATGATCGTTTGACCCTCGAAAAACCAAGGTTCCAATTCTAACCAGAGTACAGAGTCTAAACATGCACTATTAAATAAACAAAAAACAGACCAATTACGTTTGTCAACAGATGACTATACCTACAATCACATTAAAACAAAAAAATACACCTAGTTAACAATTATTGTATGGTTTGCATGTGACGGGATGGAAATGGAAGAAAAAAGGATTGAGTGTGTGTGTGTGTGTGTGTGTGTGTGTGTGTGTGAGGGTGTGTGTGTGTATGTGTGTGTGTGTGTGTGTTTGTGTGTGTGTGTGTGTGTGTGTGTGTGTGTGTGTGTGTGTGTGTGTGTGTGTGTGTGTGTCTTATAACTTTTTATCTTTTCTCCAGAAAAAAATATTATAGGTATATAAGAGATTTGATGATATTATACAATATTTTTCCTTGTTTCATACATTAGAAGGTAATTTAGTATGTATATCTGTGTACATCCATATGCCCAAGGTGGGAAGGTATACAAGGGCCTTAAATCAGAATGTATTTTTATTGAAAATGATACCGTCAGATAGGTAAATATATTCGTCTACAATAAAAATAAGAATGAAATACGCGTCAATAAATTCGAATAAATTTAATGAGGTACAATTAATTGATATAACTATATGGGGTATAATTCCCCTACCCTTATTCCTACGAAATGTAGCAGACAATGGGATGAAAGTGAATAATTATGATTTAGCTGTACAATGAAACGGATAATAATATCATATAATGCCGTAATAAATTACTGAGCAGTCGGCAAATAAAACATGTCATGACTTTTAATAATAAATATTATAATTATTCTAAATAGGTTTACAAAATTAAGTCTTAGGGTCAACTATGTAGGTTTTGCATATACTTTAATAATACTATTGTGTTTAAATCTGAGAAAGCACTAGAAATGAATGAAAAAATGTTATATTTATACATTAAATAGATTAATTTCTATTAAGATTGAAGTTAAATAAGATTAAGATAAAAGAATTTTAATATGATTCTGCTTGAGATGGACTGATTTTGATGATTTTTTTTGTGTGTGTTTGAATGGTTCACTGGATGATTTAGATTCACAATTCGAATAAAAAATTGTAACAGTGGAAATGAAGAATATAAAAAAACATTTAGAATATATAAAACAAGTGGGTTGTGGCCAACGCTATACTCCTTACTACCAAGTCGCAAGTCACTCCACAAAGTATTGAAATTTTTTATGGAATATTCAACATTTTATAAAATGAGTTTTTTTTTCTCAAAAAAATATTTTATTACTTACGAAAACTTCATATTTCTTCAATGCCATTAAGTGATGTACCTTTTTACTAATTTGAAAGGGGTCACTTTGAAATATTTGACATATAAAAAAAATTGAGAAGCACTATTCAGATATCCTTCAAAATCTAATGGGGTCTAAGCGAGTATTAGATATACATATGTATTTAGAAAATTTTAATTGAATCGAACGAGTAGGTACTTTAGTCTATAATCGATACCTTAAGTTAAAAAAACACGCCGTATATAGCACACTTCACATAGCACACACACAGATACATTGTGATGTAACTTTCAGAATACAATCTCACCATGATACTAGTTGATAATCTGCAATAAAAAATACCCTTAAAAATTGCGAAATCATAACTCCCCTTTGGGTTAGTGAGGAGTAAAAAGTATGTAGGTGGTGTTATGCAAACAGTATAACTTTTAAGATAGGTAGGTATACAATATACTAGCGGACCCTACAGACGTTATCCTGCTCAAACGTTTACCTGTTATTAGCTAGATCAGTAAACATAAAAATACCACACACAATTACGGCATATCCCACAGCGACACGTGCGTATATACCCACACATCAGTCTTGCTTCACCTATAAAAGGCAACATTCAGAATGGGTCATGAAATATACAGGGTGTCCCAAAAGTCAGCATTAAGCTGAGTACTGGGTGTAGGCTAGGTTATGACAGTTTATAAAAAATATGTAAAAAATAGTATGGAGGTCAGCCTGTTTTCCTACCCAGAATATGTAAACAGCAAGATGGTATATATACGTATGTTTGGAGATTAAGTAGTAATCAAATTATTGAGTACCTACGATATTGTGTAGTGTAGTGTAAATTGTTTGATACATTGTCGTCACTAAATTATTTTTTTAAAAAAAATTGTTTAAAATTAAAATGTAATGTACCTAATACAACATGCATATTTTTTATAGAAAATTAAATTATCTAGTTGGGGGGTTTCGGCATTATTCGATATTTTTTTTTTAAATGGAAATATAGGCAATTAAACACAATTTTATCAAGTAAATGTTTTTTTTTAAATGTTTGAGAAACACTGGAATTAAAAAAAATATAAATTTGAGTTTATGTACTTATTTGTCTAAATTTATAACAAATTTTCAGCTTTCTAGCTTATGTGATGTTAAATATAAGGAAAAATAAAGAAAAAATATATATTCTGAAATTTTAGGCTCTGTGCATTGAGCGGATCAAATGTTATAAAGAGGGGGGGGGGGACATACACACAGACACACTAAATGTTCTACTCCGAATTCTGAGTTAATCCATAATTAGCTTTAGCTTATCGGTAAACTAAATCGGTAAACTAAACGAAGTTAACCGAGTGCACAAATCAAACTTTGGTGATCGTGCGTTCGCTGTTGCTGGTCCATCCTCATGGAATAAACTTCCATACCGATTCAGACAAATAGACAATATAAACACGTTTAAAAAACAACTTAAGACACACCTGTTTAATATTTCACACAATAACACCTCCTAAATTTGAATTTGAAAATAATGTAATGAAACCAACTTAATAACACTGTAATTAACTGCTCCGTGACACTTCTCAACGTTTCATGGCATTAGATTCAATTAATTAGAATATACTAAGTATTGTATACATCGTTTTTATGTTTATTTTTAATTTAATTTAAGATCAATAACCTAGATTTTAAGCTTTTACTAACATGAAAAACTAATAGCTACAAAGCGCCCTTGAGGTGTGTTTTCACGAAAACGGCGCTATATAAATTATCCAACCATATATATTATACAGAACATATAAGCTGCGAAGCCACTAGGCAAGTTAAAAAATCATTTCAAATATAGACCTGGCCATACAATTCTCGCGTATATCTCGTATCGCGTATCGTTCTTTTAACATACTTTATCGATATGTTAAAAGAACCAAATAAATTTTCTTGGACAAATTATTTGCTGGATTATTATAATAAATAATAACATTCAAATTAGAATTCGTTATCAAGTTAGGTAAGTACTAAGCTATAAGTTATGAAGATTTCATTTCATTAATACATATTATGGCTCAGTTGGTTAGATATCTGATTGCTGGGCCAAAGGTCCTGGGTTCGATTCCCGGTGGAGACACAGTTTTTTATTGTGTTGTCAGTCTGTATCTGTGAGACGATTAATATCGTTAGTCTCCAGAATGTGGCAAATTGTTATTGGGTGCGTGTAAAATTAATATTTGACATAGTAATAATAATAAAATAATAAATTTGGATGATTTATAGCGCCGTTTTCGTACCTGTTAGTTTGCCCGTGAAGCAATGTAAAAAAAAATATTATTTTTTTAATTATGTACCTAAAAAAATACTTTTTTAAAGTTATCACTTTTAAGTAGAAATAATTTTGTTAAAGATATCCATAATATTAGATATAAACATAAACATATCATTGACAAACACATTTGTAGTATTTTTCTTTAAGTCTACTGCCATCTATTGTTCACTGCCGAAAACTTCATCTGTATTAGTATCATAATAATCTCATTGCATTACTTACTATTGCTTTCGTCTCACACAAAACAATTTCTCTCAATTCTTACTATAACAATAATAATCTCATAAAATAAATTAATCCTACTTATTTGGAATGCATTAATGTATACATTATATTATTTTTTAGAACCATATATTATTTTATAAAATTAAACACAATCATTGCGCAATTAATAGTTGCATTTCAGCTGGTTGTAAATTATTCATGTACATTTCAATTTAGTTCAATACAAAATTCATAGATGTCAGGTTTGTCAATGAGCTCAAAACAAATAATTTTCAGGAAAAACATATATCTACATTCAAATGCCATTACAAAAATTTTGCTTTTTTGAATTTTTCAAAATGTATCAATGTTTTTTGCAAGAAAACACTTTTGACTGACACATTTTTTGTATTTTTTTTTATCAAAATAATGACTCTTTATGTACTTACATCAGCAATCTTGGTGTTACTATCAGGTATGCAAAATCAAAATCGAAAAATATAGTTAAATGCTAGAAACATAGAGTTTTATTGCATTTATATAATAACGAAAGAATAAATAAATAATTAAAATACATAATCAATGAAATATATATGGCAAATTATGCCGTTTTTTAGTAAATAAATAAATAAACTACAATTAATGATAATTGATTTACGTATTATCTCACCGTGTTTGTGAGGTAGGAATATAATATTACGCACTTCATACATTCCTGCTTGGATAGAATTTATTACCTCTTCTGCATCATACATAAGAACTGTCAATCACGCGATTGCACCAAATATTGGAAAATGTAACTTTTATTTTTAAATTAAAATGTAATTTTTAATATATTTTATTGAAATGCAATTTTTATTTACAAATAATTAACGGATTACCTGTCCACTTCTCATTAGATATTTGAATTAATTTAGTTTGTTTTCAAATTACGTATTAATTTTGTTGATTTTGGTAGCCATCTATCGGTGTATCAAAAAATTAACAAGAAAATTTTTGTACAAGAGTGGAAATTCAAATCAATGAATTTAAAATACAATTAATTTTATTAATTAAAAATCAAAATAAATTAACTAACATTAAATTTTATATCAATAAGAAAACATTCAGCGGTGAAAAAAGTAATTTACTATGAAATAAACATATTTGGCCAGGTTGTTGTCTTGGCTAGAAATGATGCAGTTTTGATTTTAATCCAAATCCAACCATCTGAGAAAATGTTTGAGCAAAAATCCGATAGATGACATCAATAAAAAATTATATATAAATTCTTTGTATTAATATTATTTACCGACTTCTAAAAACTAAAGAGCATAATATTATCAATTAGACGTGATGTTTTTTTTATTTAACGATCTACATACTATTATATAGGTTACTTACTTTACGTGTCCATAATTAACCACATCGAATGAACGATCGTCTGGCAGAAAAAAGTTTACATGCCTGTTAAAGAAAGGAAAGTGAAGTAAATTTTGACAAAGTAATTGTTGGTATGATCACAAAAATGGAGTATTATAGGATAGAAAAGTAAAATGCAAGAATAATAAAATGAATTTAAATTATAAATTTCCTAAATTTAGTTGCAAAAGTTAACATACACTTGTCAGCAAATTCTCAATTCATTACAACATACCTACACGACAAAACCACCAACGTAGGACTCATATAGTGGACCATGAGCTACACAATAATTCTATAATTCGGATGACAATGATTTAGTAATTAATATTATGTAGGTACCTAACTATAGTCTACCACCTCGGAACAGGCCTGGCCTAGTGAGGTGGTTCAAACCAACACAATTTGTTTGTTATAGGTATGACTTATTTAAAATAATGCAATTTTTGGTATTTGTAATAAAAAAAATAAAATAAAACAGCGTGTATGAGACGATTCATAGACATGAACATATTGATGTCATGAGATATGAGTTAGGCATTCGTTTGTATATGCCTACAAGAAAACAGCAGATTTCGGTGGAATCATCATCGTCATCAGAAACAGTCATCAAACGTCTAGTGTTGGACATAGGATTCCGTCAGCCACCTCCATTCTCCTGTATCTCTGGCCTCTCCTTTGCCTTGTGGATGTCCTGGTTTATGCGACCAGTTTTCAGTCGTCACTCCAGGATTCGTTTAGTCCATTGATCATCCGTTGACCTCACAATTATATTATGCTAGGTATAAATGAAAACACTAATTTGTTTAAGTTTCACTTTTTAATTTAAAAATGACACTGACCGGTATTGATCTGTTGAAGATCATCGTCAGAGTGCACTCTGATCAACAGATCGATACCGGTCAGTGCTGTACTCTGACGATGATCTTCAACAGTTCGATACCGGTCAGTGCCAGTTTTAAATTAAATAGTGAAACTTAAACAAATTAGTGTTTTCATTTATACATAGTATAATGGAGTTTCACCACGAATTATCCGTCGACAAAATTAACAAATTAGGTATATTATGGCTTATCTAGTGACGGTATGGTAGGTTAATACACATATTACAAGTACTTTTTTGAAGTTATGTTAATCTTGTTGTTTATTATTTGTATATAACTGAATAACTACATACATACATAATATATTATTAGTAGGTAGGTACATAATAATATATAGAGATATTTCATGTGCAAATTCACCTGTGGTTAATTATAAATTATTTGCTCCAGGACATATTAACTACATGGTGGAATTATATTGCTAATGTGATGAGAGTTATTGATCGATTCAATATAAGTACCTACATTACCTATATATTACGAGTATATACAATCACATATACCTACATTATCACAGATTTGATTGTATGTAGGTTGGAACTGACCTATCAAATTAATGTCTAAACCTACCTACATATTATTGAGAATCCAGGAATAGTTTGGATTGCATTTGTAAAACGCGTAGTCATCTATGTGACAGTAGCACCCAAATTATTTGTTGTCATCTGCATATTTGCCTTGTATGGTTATCGACAAATATCTTGACAATTTTTGGCGGAGTGTGGGATGGTTTGCACATCTTACAATCAAGAAAAACACCCAAATATTGTACTGCGCCACCCTAGATATTTTTAAAAATATATGCCGATAATTCTATCATTTTAGATAAATATCACATAATCGTATGATTGTCGCTTTTATTCAGGGGGTCCGGTCAAGTCCGGTCACACTGTGAAATCTAAACCCTCATATGCATGATAATCGTATAACACTGTTTGCCTTAGTGGCTCAGTTGGTTGTGTATCTGACTGCTGATCAAAAGGTCTCGGGTTCGATTCCCGGTGGGGACACGGTTTTTAATTGTGTTTTCAGTCTGGGTATGTGAGACGATAAATATCTTAAGTCTCCAGAATGTGGCAACTTGTTATTGGGTGCGTGATAAATTAATATTTGACATTGTAGGTTAGTTGTCTGAGAAATAATACCTATAAAATAAAATAATAAAATAAATTAGGTACTCATTTCATGTATATAATTACTTATCATATGTTCTATAATATCTTAAAGCAATATAGAACTCCATAATGATAATTATATCCATGCTCATCATGAAGGTTTTGATTTCATAGTTTGACCGGACTTGCCCCCCAGGTGACCGAATCATTGTTAAATTTCGTAAAAGCCTTGTAAAATTTGTTTTGGGTTGAGGGTTTTGATTCCACCGTTTGCCACCCAGAACATCCGAAATTCCATAAGAAAAAATATATTTTTAATATTTGAAATGGGATTATATCTTTTTCTAAGTATATAAAGCACCATTAATTTTTTTACTTATTTATTTTTTTGTTGGAACACTTCTTATTGTTAGTTTTTTTTTGTCTCGTATACCTTTACACAAAATGAAAGCCAAGAAACAAGAATAAATCAATAGTAAAACACACAAATAAGTTTTTGTAGGAAACTTTATTTTTTTATTTCAAAAGATACCTAGGTTATTTTTCATGTTTATTTTCTATACCATATAATCTCTCTAAAAACATTAATTACATTAAACATTACATTGCACTACAATGTACTTACCTACATCAATAATAGATATATTCTATACTTATTTTCAGGACAAAATATACATGCAGCACACGAGATGTCCATTTTACAATAAAATTTAAAAAATAAACTATCGAAGGGATTTGTTTATTGTATACTTAAGTATAAAGAATAAATGACAGTTGTATCTCCTCCTAGGAGAGTCCACCTTCAAAAACAGGTCGAATGACCAAATAGACGACAAAGAAGAAATTATAAAATTAAAAATAACAGTTCAAGAACACGATCACCCAAATATAGGTAGGTACTCAAAAGTTTTTTTTTTATATTTTTCAAGTTTACTTAACATACATATTACGTTCCAATACACATCAAAATATAATTCACAAGTATTTTTTTGCAATGCCTCATCAAAAAGATTGCAAGATTGTGCTTGGTGAGGGAAACACTTACAATGACAAATAAAAAATATCAAATATAAAGCATTTAAATCAAAGTCATACATAAAGTAATTAAGTCAAAGTCAACATAAACAAATAATCAAAAAAACGTTAAAAAATGAAAAAAGGAATACCTACAGACAATTGAAACATATCAAACAAATTCAAATAAAAAAAGGAAATACAGGCAATTGAAACATATCAAACAACAAATTGAAAACAACCAATTTAGAATGATAGATGCAATTTTAATTTTTGTTTACTTTTTATATTCCTTTATCTGCTCTAATTCATTTGGGAGGCAATGAAAAATTTCATTCCCAAATATATGTAGTTGTTTTTTATTTGTCTTGTATTACCTACAGTTAAAACACTTTAAAGTCAATATAGGAACTTAGTTCTTAATACCAATCCAGAGGGCAGAAGAAGTAGAGGCAGGCCCAAGCTAAGATGGCTGGACGATATAGAAGACGACATAAGAGCGATGGGAATTGCAAACTGAAGGAGAGCGGTGGAGGACAGGGACGGCTGGAGGATTCTGGAGGAAACCAGGGCCCACACAGGGCTGTAGCGCCAATGATGATGATGATCATGATAGGAACTTAGATATTTTTGCTGTAATTCCTTTTAGTTGGATTTTAATTATACACGCGTTGCTTTCACAATTTCATTTTTGAATTTGATTGAAATGTCTTTAATGAAATCTATTACCATCATAAACTGTAACTAATATGAAAATATCATTAAATCATAGTGAGTGAGTAACTTAAAATTCATGTTGCTGTTTTCCAAAAAAATAATTAAAAAAAAAAAGAAATAAAATATCAAACATAATTATTTGTAACCTAAATAAAATACCTAATGCATTTTTCGAGCAATATGTGCATTTCGAGTTTTCCGACGCGATCATGCGATTTTTTTACTTTGACTAGTAAATCTGCGCGAACTTGTTTTAATAATATGGTATTTTTTTAATATTTCTATAGCAATTTTTATGATTCTCAAAACAATTCAATTCAATTCCTTTGAAAACAAAATGTATTGTGTCTCATGAAATTCAATACATAACAAATCCTTTTTTTTAATTCACTTATAGGTTCAATAAAAATGGTGATGAACAATTAATACCAGTGGTCATATAGTCGTACTATATTCATAAATTTGATCTTAAAGCAACACTCTTGTAATTACTTATTGCTATTTTTACAATATTGTTAAACTATTCGTTTTCCGCCATACGATGATAATTACAAGCAACGTATCACACCTTTAAATTGAAATAATAAATTTTAAAAAGTTAAAAATCCAATATTTGTACATATTTTTGCAAAAAAAACAAATTGAGGGAGATTTAAAACAATTTATCTTATATTACATTAAGTCTTGCGAGGCTCGGGGTTTGTAATGAGTAATGACGTAATATACTGTCCTGGGCTACGTTCACAATGAACACCGAGTGCACTCAGTGACGCTCGAAGCCGTTCATAATGACGGGAAACAGACGCTCGAAAGACACTCTGTGGCATTCAGATTGAACGCACCAAACGCTCGGTAAAATTGCCGGGTGAAAAACGCTCTGACAGTTATAGTATCTGTTGACTTCTATTTTATCTGTGGAACGATGACTTCTATTTGTTTCTGTGGTGTCTATTATGTCAGTTGTCATTATTTATGATGACAATATGCATTCACAAAGAGGTTAATTTATTAAAATATCATTGAACAATCTCCAATAAAAGTCAGCGATCATTGTTTACACCACTGCCCAATTGTTGTCTTTCGATGAAAATATAACCTAAAAAGAGACATGTATGATAAATGACATTTGACATATAAAACGCCCGAGGCAGCGTTCAGATTGAAACGCCGCTCGAGAGCGTTTAGAGAGATTGGTGTGAAAAACACCATAATCTGCAACTTCAGGTACATTCGACCCCCAACTTCGAGCGTTGAATCTGAACACAGCCCTGGTCTTGCGATATAAGTAAGACCAAAACCGTATGACCAAGAAAGATTTTGCTCATCACTAAATCAAAGTGAAATGAAATTATAACCAAACAAAGAAAGTTTTTTGATCGCATTCTTAATTGGGGCAGTAATTGAGTATACTGAAATGGTTTCTTTAACTTTTAAATACACAATAATTAATCAAATATGTTTGTGGAATAAAAGGTTAAGTACCTACTTATACCTTCGTAAAAAAGATTGTATTATTTATCAAAGATCTATTATCATTATTAAGCGCAGTTTTAAAATAACTAAAACATTTCCAATTATTACAGTTTTTATACCACTGACAATACTATAGTTAAGTACCTACTTACGATTTAAACATGAAAAATACAAAATCCTTTTCAATCTGTCATTTTTCGTAGATCAACAAGGTTTCTGAGCTATGAGCTCGATTTCCGGTTAATAGGTATTTTCAGTGTAAAGGAAATTTGTAAAATGTGAAAACCTGTTATAGGGTGTATTATAAACTAATAGGTAGGTATATGACTTAACAACACATCGGTACATTTTTTAACTGAATTGGTTTAGTTAAAAATATTTATAAAAAAAATCGTAAAACACAAGATAAATAACTACATAAATATATATTGTAAAATGGACAGAACGTATGTTGTAGATTATTAACATTAAAATTTATAAGCTCGAATATTCATTTATCCAAAGATTTTCAAGCAATAATCTAACTAGGTACGATAAAATAACAATGAAATTTACATATATACTCGAAACACAAATACATATACATATCAAAGTATTTTTTTGATAATTTCAACTAATATTTTTCCAAAAACGATTTTTACATACCCTGAAATACAAGCCCTCTCAAGAAGGGGCCTAATTTTTTTTCATACTAAGTATAAAATCAAATCGATTAAAACTTAAACATTAAAATCAATTTTTTTTTGTATAGGTACATTATATAATGTAAAGTATTTACCTACATGTTTTGTCAGGCGCAAGTATTATACATAAAACACTGGATTTTGTACATATTTTTTATATCTATGTTAGTATTTCGGATCACTTTTAAAATATACAAACATTGCACATTAAAATGAAATATGTTCATAGCTAAATAATTATGAATTTCGTATAAAATTATGGTAAAATTCGACAAGAAAAAGAAACTAAAAGTTGCTCTAATTAAGAAGGAAAATAGAATATTTTTTTTCTCATTATTTTCATCTCGTTTCTACATTTTATTATATTTAAATATTTAGTACGGCAGGCACATTTATAAGGACTTTTGACAAGGTTCTAGATACATCCAAAAACATCGAGACAAATAATTTTAAGGTAGGTACGCATAAAAAAAACTATTATAATGCACACTGAGAACTATAGGGCCACATCTGCAAATTCATTCAAAAATGACCTATGAATGAAGTAAGATGAAAAAAAAATTAAACATGTCAATATATTCTGCTTGTAATCAATGATCTACTACACAATTAAACCATATTTTTTATTTATATTCTTTATAATGTATACATCATTATTAAATTTGTATCAGGCCCTTTTGCTAAAACATATTTGATATACTTATGTAACAATATTTTAATAAGGTACAATTTTCAGCAGTCCACTGCAATTAATCAATCTATAGTTATTGTTGCAATATTCAATCTCAAATCATGTCATTTGCAGCAAAGACCCGATACAGTTTGTTTTGAAATGGAACAAACTTATTTTCAAAATATAGGATTAATTTAATTGCATTTTTTTTCAACGTTACTTTTTGGCAAAACTCATTTGTTAAAAGAAAAGGAAGAAAAAATATTATATATATTTTAAATTAATTCTGAAGTTGCTTATAGTGAAATTATTATATGTTTATTTGTTTTGTTTTTGTATGATGTTTTTAAAAATAAAAAAAATGTTACAAATAGTGCATATTTTGCTATGTCATAAATAGTTTTATGATGTTAAGATACATGCACATTCTAAAATGC
This sequence comes from Molanna angustata, assembly GCA_963576475.1. Lineage (NCBI taxonomy): Eukaryota > Metazoa > Arthropoda > Insecta > Trichoptera > Molannidae > Molanna > Molanna angustata. The sequence continues at coordinate 11,505,186 of OY754981.1, forward strand.
ATATAATTGGCACATTTATTGGAAGATCACTAAACATAAAGTACAAATTTCACTCTCAAAGTGACATTTTTAATACATATCGATAAAGATATACAATGAAACAAAATTGAAAATTGTTTATCACTTGATAAAATCTCAATTAAAACAAGTATGACTGTTTATAACCATATAACAATTAAGTATATTTAAAATGAATCAGTTGATAAAATTTCCAGTAAATCTTTTTTTTTAAATAGATTGACAACACGGTCTAATTCATAATATTTTCTTAAACGGTTCTTATGAAAATAAGTACCTAACTAAAACACAACATAATATTTTATAATCTTGACTATTCATAATACAATATTAAGAACATCATAACAATGACATTTTTATTGACAAACTTTTAATATGAAGTTGGGATATTAAAGAAGAATCAGGAACTCAAGGCACCTACAAGGCTTACGATCTATCATCGGCTGGTTTACGTGATCACTTTATGCGCATGCGCAATTTTTACCAATTATGCCTTCTTATTGAGTTCTCTTATCAATGTAATTTTTGAAAAAATGCATTATTACTATTGCCATCTATGAAGTAACGAAGAAACCTTTTTTGTAACTCCATCTATTGATAAATTGGTTTAATTGTAAACAATGAAAGCAACAGTCTTTATAAACCGTCACCTCATTTATGCCTTTAATTGTTATTATGAATACTGAGTGATTTTTGTAACGCTGCGCTGTTATGAATTGTTACAAATCTATCGTAAGTTATTATGAATAGTGAGTGATTTTTGTAACGCTGCGCTGTTATGAACTGTTACAAATCTATCGTAAGTTATTGTGAATAGTGAGTGATTTTTGTAACGCTGTTATGAACTGTTACTAATCTATCGTAAGTTATGATGAATAGTGAGTGATTTTTATAACGCTGTTATGAACTGTTACAAATCTATCGTAAGTTATTATGAATAGTGACTGATTTTTGTAACGCTGTTATGAACTGTTACAAATCTATCGTAAGTTATTATGAATAAGACCGTCAATCATTTTCAGTTACTTATTTTAAACCGATATAATTATTGAGTATTTGTACAAACATATCGACATTCAATATTTATTTACTTGTTTAGTATTTAAAAAAAACCTTGAATACAAAGAGTTCAAATTGATTTTATACACAAACTAAACCCAACTGCATTCAAGTGCATAACGATAAATTAATAATACCTATATATTCGTAATAGGAATTTCTTAAACTAAATTGATGGCACAGTAACTTACAAAACAACGTTAACAAATTGTTCAACTGAACGAATATTGGCACTATTTCAAAGTTAAAATATAATGTTGATTGATTCAGATTCATAACTGAACATAAAACATTATGTTCCAAAATGATAATATCCACTTCAATTGGAATATGAAATTATTAGAAATTATTCGTCGTTATTTCTGTCTTTGTATTACATTCGCTCTGGTTTGAGTCATGACTATCGAAACCTGTCATATTGACTCCATTTCTACTGTCCAGATTGACTTGAACAGCTATTCTTTGTTCCGTTGGAGTTTTGGATGGTAGAGGAACAGCGAGAATCGGCAAGTTATTTGTTATTTTGGTCAACGATATTCTACTCTCAATGTCGTTTTCGCAAGAAACAATCGGGTCGCTCATAGCTGGTCTGGTTTTCATGTCAACTATGGGTCTCGTTAGAGGTTTAGTTGTAGGGGGTAGGGGTATTTTCTGTGTTTTGGGAGTTTGCAAAATAACTTTTTCCGGCTTCTTCGTGGTCATGTCGACGACGAGAGACTCGGGGGTGGAAGCCTCTGAAGGTCTTCTGACAGGTTTTCCGTCGCCTTTGTCCGACTCCGTTTTGTGGGTCGTTTTGTGTTCAGCTGCCTCGGCGTTGGTGATGTTGTCTTGCTTCTTCCATTTGGTGCGACGATTCTGGAACCATATTTTCACCTGAAACAATAAAAAAAACGATCAGCAAACAATCATATAAACAACAAATGGTACCTAAACTTTTTAACATCTCAATAGAGACGAAGTTGGAATATTATAGAAGATCCAGGAACTCAAGGCACCTACAGGGACTTACGACCTGTCATAGGCTGGTTTACGTGATCACTTTAGGCGCTTGCGCAACGTTCACCAATTATGCCTTCTTATTGAGTAACTAATCAACTGAAAATAGTACATTATTACTATTGCCATCTATGAAGTAACGAAGAAATCTTTTTGTGACGCCATCTATTGAGAGATTGGTTTATTTGTAAACAATGAAAGCAGTAGTCCTCATAAAAAAATATTTGACTCCCGACAGGGAAAAAAATCCAATGTATGCGTATATGCAATTAAAAAAATATTCGATTAAAATTTGATGTTGTCATTCATAAAGGGTATCATTATTTGGCAAGTTTACTGTCAATTAGATGTATTTTTAAGTACAAAAAAATTACTTTAGAATAAAACACACTGCTTAAATTGTACTTGTGTATTTTGTATTTATCTGTCTAAATAGGGCTAGCGGCTCACCAATTATACGTAAGTAAAACGGTCATTTATTATTTATTATTATTTATTATTTATTTACGGCAAATTGCCTTTTACAAACATGAACAACAATTAAGTACACACATTGAAATTACAAAATAAAATAATAAAACTATCATAAACATAAAAGAAAAAGAAGGTACTGTAACAAAATTAGTAAATATAAAAAATAATATTAAGTGGAAAAAAAATACAATTTAAAATAAAAGATATAGGTAAGTACTTAGGTTGAGACATAAAAATCATTAAAATATACTAAAATAATATACCTACGCACTTAGAAAAAAAAAAAGAAAAAATAATAATTATCATAAAAAAAAATTAAAAACTGTATAATTAAACAACAAAAATTTTATATAAAAAAATAATAATAATGTAAAGAAAATAAAAGAACTATAAAAACAAACATATGTTCCAAATAAAATATAGGTATTTATTTAAAATATGTTCATTTAGTATGAATAAGAAATAAAATATAGGTATTATATGTATAAATGGAATTATAGACAAAATCCGCAATGAGTAAGTATGTCAGAAGGTTATTCAAAGTGACACCATTTGGTAAAAAGGTGTAAAGAAAGCAGGATGGGATCGTATGGTAACGCGATGCGCAGAGATGAAGATTATTCGGTAACGAAAGCCCATAAGATCCCAGTTAGACCTAGGACTAGGGGCAGACCCACAGCAGCACGATGGTCCAGTATTGTAGCTGGTGGCTTAGAGTGTTCCCATTGTGGCAACCCAGGACAGAAGATCCTGGCGAATACGTACAAGGAGGCCCTACCCTGGATAAACCAGGATAGAGAGACAAGAAAAAGAAGAAGATAATGGAACTATAATATTAAATGCTGTGAATATTGAAAAAATAAATGCTTGTACTTCATGAATATTTATTAAAAAAATAATATTTAACACTTCAGGTAAACATGGATGGCTTTGATTCCGCCTGTTGACCAGACTTGCCCCTTCTGGTCAAGCAGTGAAATCAAAACCCTCATGATTACCCATATCATGGATATATAGAGTTGTATAATATCTTAATATTTAGGTAATATATTATACAACTCATTCTGAATGTAGTGCCTTTTTAGGTGAGACGAGACTGGTGTGTGGGTATACACATATGTGTTGTGCTCCCTTTTATAAGGCAATGCACACCCGCACACCTTTCGCTGGTTACCCCACATTGTGGGATATGCCGTGATGGTATGAATGAATGAATGAACAAATGATAATTATATTTAAGTATTTATTTATTTATTTACCATATACCTATCTATACATGGATATATGGGAAATAAATACTTAAGTATAATTATCATTTGTAGTTGTATAATATATTATATTAAGATATTATGCAACTCTATAATATACCTAATTATATCCATGATATACCCATATAATCATGAGGGTTTTGATTCCATTGTTTGACGGGACTTGCCGCCCTGGTGTATAAAAAGGGACATTTCATGATAAAGCAATTCATTAGAACATCGTTTATTGAAAATTACATATTTACATTATATTTTATTTAATATTTCTTCACGGGCAACTAACAGGCTCTATGGTTAATATTATTTTAAAACGCACCCAACAAAAATTTCACATTCTGAGACTTACGATATTAATCGTCTCACAGATCCAGGTTGAAAACACGATTAAAAAATCCTGGAATCCCTGGCGCACCCTGGAAAAGCTTAAAAAATTATAATTAGGTAGGTAATCCTATTTTATTTTTTGGCCATGACGTCAGTCTGATGAAGGTATACGATTGAAAAAATATAATTGATAGATTATGTGTCAGAGAATTCAACAATTCTGTAATAATGATGTTTATCTTCATAAACTAAATGGTGCAAATCAAATTCCCCAAACGACACAGAGGAATCCGATAAATTAAGTATTCCGTAATGAGTTCTTAGGTAGTCTTGAACCACGAGATAAGGGGACAGGATTAATTATTTAAGAAATTTGCATAGACACTAGCGACAGAGGCCGATCGCGGTGATTCCACCAACTAATTTTGGCGCCAAGCGAATATTATTATTTTTTTCATGCGATGGTTGGTTTCCAGGGTGCGCGGTTAGCGCCATGTTTATGCTAATGGCGACAAAGTTAATGATAGGTACCTAGAGGTATGGAGTGGTGATGGCAGTAGTGTATGGTAGGTACCTATCTAGTATCCACCAAAGATGTCCGCTGTTTTGGCGTGTAACAGAAATGTCTGTAATTAATTGACGAGGCGTTTCTGTTAAACTCCCGCTGGCATATGTGCAAATTCTACCGACTCTCACATTGGAATTCTCTTCCACGTCACAGGTGTCGCCTACTTCATCAGTTATACTGAAATTTAGTTATGGAATATTTTGTAATAAACGAAAATTCATTCAATTCAACATACAATTCAAAAAGGAGACTTTATAATTAATGTATCTGTTATTATACATCGTTACAATACAATACAATACAAACTAAGGTCACAACAAAGAAAAATAGTGGAAGATATTAACAAAAGACAACAAAAAGGAAAGCATTACTATAAAAGATACAACTAAGAACAATCAAGATCGATAAATTATAAGTTTAAAGAAAGTATTAATGAAAGATAAATTTATAAGTTAGATTTTCAACAAATAGATTTAAAAAAAAACTATTTGTCTTTTTGAAAATCTTGACTGTGTTTAAACGGAATTTGACATATTTTCGCAGTCTTCTACCGCATTTCTTAACGTAGGTACAGTTATTGTTGATCTTCTTCTTCTTCTTCTTGTGCCGCTCTTAGCGGAGGTTGGCGACCATTACACCAAACTCATTCCGATCCTGCGCCAATTTAATGAGTGACGCTGCATCAGGAATCCCGAACCACTGCCTGAGATTTTTAAGCCAAGATATTTTATTATTCGACCCATACTCCGTCTTCGCTCTATCTTTCCCTCCACTATAAGTTGTAGAAGGGCATATCTATCACCACTGAATATGTGGCCGAAATATGCAGCTTTGCGTCTCTTGACAGTGGCCAGCAACACTCTCTTTCTCCATCATATTCGGAACTCTTTAATTAGCTCTTTAACTATCGACCCATGAGAAACGCATCAACCTTCTGTATAGCTACATATCGAATGCTTCAATTTATTAATTGTTGAGATTTTTTAGAGTCCAACCATCCATTCTATACAAAAGTACCGGCAACGTTCATGTTTTAACGCTCTCCATCTTTTACTTAGCTTTAGATCTCGGTTACACAGTAGATTTTGTATTTTGTTTTTAATATTGATAGAACTACAAAATTATTAAAATCTTATCTTCTTCTTCTTCTTCCTGGCCTCTTCCCAACTTATCGTCGATGAAGACTGTTGGGGTCAGCTCTCCTCGTCCTCAAGCTGTACACTCTTCGGTTCTGGGCCGCCTCCGATGTCAATTCTTGTTTCATCAATTGTGAACTCTTTTGCGCCATCCATGTATTTTTTGGTCTTCCCCTATTCGTTGATCGGGGGATGTCTACGGCCATAGCCTGGTTCACAATGTGATCCTCGGGTCTTCTTAATATGTGACCATACCATATCAATTGTCTTTCTATGAAAAAAAAAATATTAAAATTATTAAAATCTTATAAAAACTAGATTTTTCAATAAGCTGCCAATCTATGTATGAACATCCAGAAATGGATACATAAAATTAATAGATATGTAAGTACATGTTAAACAATCAAAGTCAATTAGGGAATAAGTAGAATTGATAATTATTGTTGAAATATTCCCCTTTAATATTTAAGCATTACGTTTGCTGAAGGTTTATTTTAGTTGAATAATTTAAGATACCTACTTGAATTGATTCGTGGAAATTTCGGAAACTTCAATTCTTAGAAAGAGGCGTTAAAATTAAAGATTACTTTAGAAATCAATATGACACGATATTCCAAAATTAATGTTCAATAAAGGTCAAGATTTTTTTAAGTATTTATATGTTTTGTAACAAGTACTTATACATTCTCATACATTCCCTAAACTTACTATACCTTGTGATAAAGGTGAACGAAATCGGTCGTGGCAGGATTCGAATTCGCGAAGACTGGATGACGAAACCAGTTTTCAAACCGCGTTGCCACCACCCATCTATATATTTTTATTTTATTCTTCTTTCTGGCACTCTCCCAAGTTACTGTCTAATATTGGCTATTGGGGTCGGTTCTCCTCGTCATCAGGCTGTATACTCTGCAGTTCTGGGAATCGCTTTCATGCAAGCTGTTTCTTTGTAGGATCTTGGAGAATTTGTTAATCCAGATGTTCTTTAGTCTTCTTCTGGAATAATAAAAGATCTGGCATAATAATAATAATAATAATTTGTATAGCGCCGTTTAATGATTCAAGATCATTCCAAGGGCGCTGTTATTTAGATAGATATTATATTGCTCTACGAAACAAAACTGTTTTCAGTCCTTTAGAGAAAGTACTCTTACTATTTGCACTGCGGACATCTAGAGGCAATTTATTCCACTTTATAGGACCACTCACACCAAAGCATCGATCATAGTAAGCCGCTTTATTGGCTCTGTCCAACTCCTTTAGGGAGTTGGTACTCTGTGATCCAGAAGACCTAAGTGTGAGATGCCTCCCAGAGAGATCTTTTCTCTGACACAGCTCTTGTATGTATTGTGGTGCTAGGTTATTTAAAGCATTAAACACCGTTAAGCAGATTTTGTTGTCAACTCGCTCTGGACACTTCAACCAATGCAATTCGTTGGCAATTGGCATAATATACACACACAAATCAAAACATGATTCAAATACAAATCCCTTATGCTCCAACAACAGGATTCTGCTACATAGTCAATATTAATTAATGGGTCAAAGATCCAAGTCTTCAAAAAAAATGTTAAGTTACTGTTTCTTAAAACAGGGAATCATAAAGTGCATTTTCTCTAATTGAAAATCAATAATCAAGGAATGTATCGCACACGCTACGTCACTGGACGGCGATGGTGGGAGGTAGAATAATTCACACTAATTGGTTATGTTACTCCCCCGCCACCGCTTCGTCATCCTGGTCCCCGCGTACTTGGTCGTTTCGTTGCTCCGGATAACATAAGTGGGAGGAGGTTTATTTATGCGAGCGCTCACAGATCTCTCATAATGGCTTGTCTTTACTACGACAATCTAATCGGAGAATCACGCCATAAACTTCAAAGGGATACCCGTATAACAATGATGTTCCCAACAGCTTCTTACAAAGTGCCACAGTCCTGGACGAGATAATGGCTGCTTTCGGGAAACTGTAATAATTCCGGACAAGTAATCTGCAAGTCACTTCCGTAGCATTAATGTAATCCTGATACTTGATATACACTCTCAGATGGAGTAATTCTAAGAAGAAAAAAATATCTTTTCGATAAGAATGAACATATTTTACGATAAGGATAGTCGAAAGAAAAATGTATGACAGGTACTATATTGTCGCCTGGATCGGTGCTCTAAAGTATAAAATTTTCAGACTGACTTTTTGTCAGCGTCATACGTTTGATTCCTAGCAAAGTAAAACTATATTTTTCTATAAGTTTCAATAAATTGACCGACGAAGAGAATATAATCGATTGCATATAAGAAATGGAATAAAAAAGCCTGAGTTGGCCGCAAAAACACAAATATCTTAAAAGGAAAATCTTCGATGAAGAAGAAGCAAAAGATGTAGTGAATGTAGTAAAAGCGATGAATTTTTACATGCCAAGACAAGAATGTGTGATTCTATAAGGGACAAGACAGAATGATATTATCTGTTTTAATCTTTGATGCCTATTCTCAGTTCCTAACCAAACACTAAAATTATGATATTATATAGAGCGTTTATTTAAGGGCGTTTGTAAGGGTTTGTTTTCCAATAAAATTGAATTGTGGACAGCTAGGATTCACAAAAAAATCCACCCGTTCTGCTTATGGGGACTGTTTTAATGATTGATCCCTTGCAGATTAAAGTGCAAAAAGAGAGATTCTAGTTACTTTTTACTTATCTGGATTTACTTAATCCACGTTCGCTCCCAGTGTGGAGTATGTGGACGCCACGAAATTTCTCTATCTTGCGCCAGATGGACAGCTTCGTCCCAGCTTAAGCCAGCATCATGCAGATCCGCAGAGAATGCTCGCTTAATGGTGAGTTTTGGCCTGCCTCGTCTTCTCGTCCCGTCCGGAGTGTAAAAAAGGCTTGCATAATGAAGACTCTCGGGGGACATACGAAGCACATGGCCAAGCTAGCTCAATCTGCGGTTCTGGACGACTGAGATGATTGGCTGCTGCACTGTTCTGGTTCGTACAACTTCGTTGGATACGAAATGGTACCACCTAATCCCCAACAACTGTCGCAAAAATCTATTCTTAACACTCAGTGACTTTTTTTGTTGAGCCTTTGTTAGGTGCCAGGATACACAGTAGGTACACAGCCGTGTCAGCCATACAGCAATAATGGTATAACGCACGCATTAAAGCGGCGACACTTAGTTTTAGTGGAGAAGTTGGACGATTTCCATATTTCCCTCATCTTATTAAAGGATTCTTGTTAGGAAACGGTAAAACTGAAATGACTAATTTACAAGTTTTTTGTCAATTACGGGCCATCGAAGAACCAAGTAGTACAATATGAGTTAAAAACTACAATATGAGTTGAACCAAAGTTACTAGCTACCTTCTTGTCATGTTTTATTTATTTTATTTTTATTTTTATTTTATTTTATTTTTTAATTAACACATACAACATTAGATAGTTTATTACATGGATTAATACATATGATACATCAATTATCTAAATCTAATGTCAGTTACATGTGTCAAATACATTTTGGTTTGTGTGTGTAGTGTAGGTAAGTAGTAAAGTATTTTTATTATTTATTTATTTAATTATTATTCCGCTTATGTAAGAGAGAGGGTGTGTATATGTATGTGTGTGTGAGGGTGTGTGTGTGTGTGTGAGGGTGTGTGTGTGTGTGTGTGTGTGTGTGTGTGTGTGTGTGTGTGTGTGTGTGTGTGAGGGTGTGTGAGGGTGTGTGTGTGTGTAAAAGAGAGTATGTGGACTTAAGAGTGATGGGCCATGGTTAGCTATTGTTTTCTAATTTATCTATTTGGGATATTTTCCGTCGATATTCGTTTGGGGAGTCGTAAAAAATGTCCAAGTTTAAAATATCCACATACCTTGAGTAAGCATCCATGGCCCTATTGATTGGTGAATTTATTGCAGCATTTGTTTTATAATATTTGCATTTAAATAATGGTGTATGTCTTGTACGTCTTATAGGTATATTAAAGTCAATAAGTGTGAGTATATCGGCGGAGTCTATATGGTTATTTAAAACATTATAAATAAAAGATAAATCAGTCATTGTTCGTCGGTTCGCTAAACTTTGAATATTATTAACCGTTGTATTATTGTTGTATTTATAGTTGAGTCGTTTCAAAAATTTGCGTTGGATGTTTTCAATATTTTTTATATGGATTTTATACAGCGGGTTCCAAATAAATGATGCAAACTCCAGTGTACTTCTGACAAGTGAGAAATATAATATTTTTAAGGTTTGCGGATTTTTAAAAGATTTACCTATTCTAAATATGAATCCAAGTAGTTTGTATGATTTTGTAATAACAGTGTTTATATGTTGAGTAAAGGTAAGTTTTGCATCAAGGTGCACTCCAAGGTCTTTACATTCATTTTTATGTTTTATGTTCACATTATCTAGATTGTAATTGTGGCAAATTTTATTCCTTTTTCTTGTGTACGATATGACAAAACATTTAGAAGCATTTAGAGAGAGGTAGTTATTTTTACAGTAAATCATAAGTCTGTCTAGATCTGATTGAAGAGCGCAACAATCGGCACCCGACTTAATTTCTTTGTATATTTTCATATCATCTGCAAACACAGAGAATTTGCAATGTTTGAAGCATTTCCCAATGTCATTTATGTACACAAGGAAAAGCAATGGACCGAGATGAGAGCCCTGGGGTACACCTGATGTAACATTAACTGGCAATGAGGAAAACCCTTTAACAACAGTTGTTTGGTATCGTTGGCTTAAGTAAGAATGGAGTAGATTAAATAGGTTTCCGCAAATGCCCATATGAAGTAGTTTTTTAAATAGAGTATTATGATTCACACGGTCGAACGCCTTGGAGTAGTCAGTATATACACAATCAGTTTGAATATTTTTATCCATCGTTTCGTGTAGGAATTGTATGAAGACGGTTAAATTCGAGATAGTGGATCTTTTTTTCATGAAACCGTGTTGTTTATTTGAAATGAAGGGTGCTATGGTAGGATATAATTGGTCGTATACGATTTTCTCATAGATTTTACTGAGTATTGGAAGTTTAGAGATAGGCCGGTAGTTTGTCACGTCATGTTTGTCTCCTGATTTATGTATAGGTGTTACTAGAGCAGTTTTCCATTTAACTGGAAATATTCCCTGATCTATAGATTTGGAAAATATGTTTGATATTGGGAGTGCTAGGGTTTTAGCGCATTTTTTTAGGAAGATACCCGGTATGTTGTCGCATCCTGGCCCTTTGTTAATGTCAGTTTGGGAAATATATTTATATGTTACTTCTTCGTTAATGTTAACTGTATGGATCAGTGCGGTGTCAAGTTGATGAGTCGTTGAATTGGGGTAATCCGCGTTGATAGTTGTATCCGGTACAAAAACTGATGCAAAAAATTTTGAAAAAAGATTTGCGACACCTTGAGGTTCATTTGTAGACTCAGAGTCTAGAGTTACAGAGTCTGGTATATTTGGAGTTTGTTTATTAGCTTTTACATAAGACCAAAGTTTTTTTATGTTGCTTTGTATTCCATTCTCTATAAAAACAATATAGTTTTTGAATGCTATATTAGAGAGTTCTTTTTGTCTCCTGCGTAGCAATGAGAACGTGTGATAGTCTAGTGGATTTTTTAACTGCTTCCATAGTTTGAAGTATTTAAGTTTTTCTTTTGTAACCTTAATTAGGGCACGTGTGTACCAGATTGGAAATTTCTTTACTCGTTTTTCTACCTTAGGAACGTAATCTTCTATGATCGATTCTACGGTTGAGTAAAAATTTTGTAGGGCAAGGTTTACATCTAATGTATTAAGAATTGATGACCAATCAGTATTGCTTAAAGTGTCATTTATAACATCGTAATTCGCTTGGTCAAATAACTTTATTATATGTTCTCTGTGTTTGATGCGTTGCAGAGAAGAAAAGTTTAATTCAATTAGTAGGGATTTATGGTGCGCATCTTCCGTCACTAGATGATCGTCAGAACTACTCACATTGATTGGGATATTAGAAAGTACGAGATCAAGAATTCGTTCATGGCTGTTGGGAATATTATTATATTGTAGGAGATCAGAAAATGCGATATTATTAAGAAAGGTTGATATACATGGGTCATTGTTGTAATTTTGGTGTTCATGTGAGTTAAAGGAATCCCATTGAATGCCTGGCATGTTATAGTCACCAACAATCAGGAAGGTATCTTCCGGATATTGGGTAGATAAATTATTAATTTTTTCTGTGTGTTCAGATATTAATACCATTCTATCTGAGGATGACAGCTTGGGTCCGATTCCTGGGATATAAGAGCAGCACATGTGTATTAAATTATTTTTGGTATTTTTATCGGGGGTACAAAAGGTAATCCAAATATCTTCAGCATTGGAATTCCAAGTCGTTTGTATCTTAGCATTGTAGATATTTTTTATTGCAATGGCTACACCGCCACCTATTGATTTACCCGTTAACGCGGTATCTCTATCCCTTCTAAATACATCGTACCTAATGTCAAAAATTTCACTGCTACTGACGCCGTCATTTAACCATGTTTCAACTAGGAATATGACGTCATAGTCGTTACACAATACATTTTGGTAAAATTCTTGAGTTTTTGATTTGAGACCGCGAACATTTTGATAAAAACAGACTAATGATTCAGACATAATGTTTAGTAAAGTACTTAGGTGTATAGATATATTTGGTGTAAATCGTATGTAAATACATTTTCATAACTTCGCTAATTTTGTGTTTGTAATATATGTACCAACCTATAAATAAAACATAGAAAAAATATTATACCTATATATGTGAATTGTTATTATTAGTTATTTTACTGTATGAGAGACGTATGTTTTGTTGGTTCATCACTAAAAAGTCCACTGTGTTTAATTTAGTGTAGAGTGTGGATTGTGTTAATGTATATAAGTGTATAAGTATGTTATTTGATAGAAGCGGAGAGCTATGTGAATAAACGGAGTATTGTAACAATTTTGAAAATGAATAGATACAAGTAAAGTATACATACACGAGAAAAAATATAAACAATTTTAAGTTAGGTAGTTTAGTTGGTTGACACTGGAGATGCAGATTTTCTTTGATAACTCGTTCTTGCGAAGGTAGATTTTCGAGTCCCGAATCCATAAAAAATCATAGTTTTGATTCTTTTTAAATTCTTTCGCAGCTCGTAAAATAGTTTTGCTTCTCCATGTTAGGTGGTCGTTTACAAAGAAGTTTACCGTTTTTCCAGGGATATCGACCATACTAGTGTTGATCCCTTTCTTTTTCTTGATGGCCGAGATCAGCTCGTCTTTTTTGACTTTTAATCTAAATTTAGCAATTATATTCCTGGGACGATTATTACCGGTAACCTTCTTGGGATCGATTCGGGTTACCGATTCGATGTCATCTTGATTGATCTTGCAACCCACGCTGCTACCTATTTTCACTAGTAATTGAACAGCGTTCTCTTTTGGATCTTCAGGCAGGCCGTGAATTTCAATGTTATTCGTGAGTAGGCGTTGTTCATTCTGTAATGTTTCCATTTCCATTTTTCCCACGACACTTCTAAGTTCAGTAATTTCCAACTCTAAGGAATCCATTTTGGTAACTTTTTCTTCCAAGTTTTCAATTTTTTGTTTTAAGCTGTCGACAATATTATTATTAAATTCAATAGTTTTTTCGAAATCATCGAGCCTCGTATTTGTAGACTTTAGTTGCGCTGTTAACTTTTTTATTTCCGACATTAATTCGGTGATATTGATATCTGTTAATTTGTCAGTTTTGGATTGGTGGGATGAAGAATCGTCGTCGGCAGACTGAATGGAGCGCTTTGTTTTTTCATTCATTTTACATTTATCACATTTCCAGGTATTTTTCCTGTCATAAGGCATTTTTTTAAAATTATTATCCGAGATGTTTCAGATGATAAAATTAAAAATAACAATATATGTATCGTCGACTCAAGTAAATGATATTTCGTTTAATATAAAATTTAATAACATTAAATTATTACATTAAATTATAGTTATTTCAGCTTTCCAATTATTATTACAATATACCTATACACATAATCTCTATTTATATCTCAATAAATAATAACATTGACAAACACATTATATAGGAAGATGTGTATATGTATATACCTGATTACGTATTGTGTCATTATGCAAATTGACTGAAGACAATGTCGACGGTACTCCCTGTAGTCAAACTGTAACAATAATTATAATTGTCTTCTGAGACAGTGATCAATTACTATCTATTTCCTACCTTACAACTGTCTGTGTATTCTACTCTACCTACCATCCAATCTACATATCTTCACTTGATACCACAGGCTGAAAGGGAATCTATGCAGAGTACGTATTGGTACGTACATTATATCGAGGAACACATCACGAAATCGGTTGACTTAAAACATATTTACTATCATGTTGTTTCCTATCCAAAGTAAACATCATGAGACAAACCTTACACTTAAATATATTAAGAATATATTCTTTTTTTAAGTGCGCTTTAGACGAACGAGGTTTTCAACGCGGTTCAGGATTTCAACGCTGTGGGGAAAAAATCGAACATAATATGTAGATTCTATTATTCAACGCGCTTCGCTTTGTTTTTCGTAAAACCGAGTTCTGTAAAATTATTCGTTACCGACGAGTCAACATGACTGCCGTTAGTGTTGTGTTGATATTGACGTGTGACGTTCGCGGTATCTTTTGTATATTTGGCATCTCTCGACCAGAGAGCCATGTTTTAAAACAACAACAAAATAGCGAGAGTCCATAGAAAAAGTCAAAATCATAAGAAATACAAAGTCAAACAAAGAAAGATGAAACACTTGTGCTCTTCATTTTACTGTATTTTATCAATTTTTGGAAAGCCATAGTTGCCTCTCCGTTGTCAAATACCTCAAGACGCTTCTGGCCTCTACCTTTCTGACCTATGCCTCTGCAATTTCACCGTCTCATGCAAGTTCTTCTATAATTATTACGACTCCTCTATCATCATCGGAACTCCTAATCGATGTTCTCGTGCCTCTCGCAAATACTTCAAACTATTGTCATGGATAATATTATGTAACTTTAAAAAACATTAAAAGATTGAGACAACGTCACATCATGATTGTACGTAGGTACAATGTACATACTTCAAAAAAAAATAAAGATATATTGAAAGGATAAATATGCACATTCAAAGGAAACATCTATTATCTTTTAGAATTTTATTCCAGCTTGTATTAAATATAGGTACCTACATTCATTCAGCTCCATTTTTCTTATTTTTAAAAAGTCAACTTTTTTTAAATTTTCAATTTTAAACTAGGTGCATTATTACCTAAGTATTGTTTGTTTAATATTTTATCAAATAGCCGTTCTTGATAATATGACACTTATTTCAATGATTCATTACAAATGGACGTTATAATTATTATAACCGAGCCAAGTTGAAACTTAACTAACGAAATCTAGTTCAGTCGGAAGTTTGTGCAGATTAAGATACTGACCGTATATTAATTACAATCCATTGTTCAACATCATTCAGTGAAAGGCTACATACAAGAAAATGCTATTAGATCTTTTGTTAAAGGTCCAATACTCTGCTTCATTTGATGCTCTTTGAGTGCTACTTGCATTTTTGAACTTTGAAATGCATTTGAAATAATCAAAGACATTAGTGTATTTATACATAGCACTAATAACAGTGAAAATATTGACATCTTAAACAAAAATAATGGTTGAGGGAATGGTTGAGGGGACAAACCACAGAGGGCGCTCCCGACTGGAGTATTTGGCCCAGGTGTGCGAGGACATGAACTGCGCCACATATGTTGAGCTGAAGAGGGCTGCAGAAGATAGAGAGAAGTGGAAAGCGAGATGTAGACTTCTTCTGCAAACTTTTAATAATAAACAAAAAGCAAATAGAATGCTATTATTTTAGATAACGCAATATTTTGAAAAAGTAAGAGCTTAAAATTACCTTTCTAGTAATTCTTTAATCCTTAAAAGAGAATAAAATTTTTCCCGCATTCTGAAAAAAGCTATATGCGTTTCCGGCTGAGCATTAATAAAAATGGAATTTTATTCGGTGAGATGACCAAAATATGTTATTGTTTTTAAATGTTTTTTATGAAAAAACAGTTAAAATCATAATGATATACATTTCTAAAAATGATTTTTCTTTCAACTTAATTAAAATTAAGGAAACTTTTATAAATTAAATTAAATGGTGTCCTCATTTTTTATATTTTCTTGGCATTTTAAAAATAGAATAAATAAGTCCTTGTAACAAGTACAAATACATCCTCATATATCTTCATAAAATTTCATAGAAAAACTTAGATAAATGTTTTTCAAATATATTTTTTTTAATTATTCTCACTATTAGTTACACCGAAAGTTGGTGGAAAGGTGTTTTATTGAATCCCCATAAAATCAAGAATGTTTACAATAGAGAAAAGGAATTGTCAACAAAAAAATGTACTGACATAATATTTAGTTGAGAGTTTGGTGTTGGCCACGACCCACACGTTTAAACTGGTTCTGAATATACAGTGTGAATGCATTATATGTATAACCATTGGAAGCGATATCACTCATACATGGCAAATTGTATTTTATTGGCCCATGTACTGTATTTATTAAATGGTTATTTCATAGGCCCTTGGAGCTATTTGAAACGTTCACTACCAGGAGCGCATAGCCGCTGAGAGGATAATAAATTGCATGCAACGTAAATATATAATTCAAGCTTTGATGTGGCCGTTCATACTGATTTAATAACGATCGAATGCAATGAGGGATTTTCATAAACAAATACAAAATATTACAAATGTGTCTAGGTATATATTATCATGAAACCAGATATAGGTACATACACACCATCACTCCATGTTACCTACATAATAGGGTAGGCAGAGAGAACCGAGTGGTATATTTCACAGGCCCTTGGAGCTATTTGAATAACTTACTATCAGGAGAGCATAGTTGCAGAGAGACAATAAATTGCATTCAACAACAAAAAATCGATTGCAATAAGCGATTGACACGAAATAATACATAATTATAATTACTTATAAACGTGTAAAAGTTACACGACTGTTTAACACCGTGTACTAAAAACGTTCCTAATAAACACTGTTTAGCAGGTCAGTTGGTTAACGACTGTGTATCTCTCATACAAATTTTACACAGCGCTTGCACGCTGATCCAAGGTAGTTTAGCGGTGTTTTAAGACAACTTTCATCTATCACAAATCAAATTTGATTTTGATCTGCATGTTTGTACTGTTATATCTTGGAATAATATGACGAAAAAACTTTATAAACAACTTTATTCGGATTAATTTCTGTTTTATGTATGTTACAACTAACCCAGTCATTATACAGCGTATATTAGTAATATTTTAGATAATTGCTGTATATCTAGGCTTTACACGGTGTGTACCTATCTAAAACACTGGTCAACGGGTGTGTAGTAGATTTTAAGACTATAAATTTGACAGTAGGTATTATATTTTGAAAGCAGTTAAAGGAACATATAAACCATTATGCCATGTACCTAACGGGGTAGGGAGAGAGATCCAAGTGTCATATTTCATTTGTTAATGCTTAATTTTAAAGCCACAATTTTAATAACTTTATTAAGACCAGCAAAGTGTCCTCAAAAAAGAACCGAGAAAAATACCAAAAAGATACAATAAGTGTTGAGTCAAAATTCCAAATAAAATTTAAACAATTTCACACCGATATTCAAAAGTCATTAAATAAATTAACGTGGTTATTGGTTGATGACACCTAAAGATACCAACTGGCGATACCTACTAATTAATGAACATTCCAGATGTTTCATTACAAAACCAAATGTGCGAAATTAAAACTGTATGTTGCCTTATTTAGTACGTGGAATTTGCAAAGATACATTCCATTATAAACTCAATACAAGAATTTCTTTTTTTTTCGAAAAATATACATTTATAAACTTTTCACGGCTTAAGTATAAATTTTTAAAATCTTGTTGAGAATTTTTCAGTTATAGAGTGAATAGAATAAGGTAATCAAAACATAGATTTAACGAAAAACGAGTAGATGCCTAAAGTGTTTGGTAGAAAAACTAAATTTTCCACAAAATGATTCCTTAGATACCTACATCATATAAATAATCAGAATTCCGTCTAAAAAATTAAGAATCTCGTTTTTTTTTTCTCGTTTTTTTTCTCATTTTTTTTTTTAATGGTTTTAATATATTTTTTTTTCTCGGTGATACTTACTCATGCTCCTCTCAATAGATTTAAACTCCGGATGGGTAAGAAGTTCATGTTTAATTTGCGATATGGTGAAAGCGACTGTATTTTTTACTCCTCACTAACCCAAGGGGATATATAGTGGAGAGTTGTGATTTCGCAATTTTAAAGGCTATTTTTTTATTGCAGATAATCAACTAGTATCATGCCGAGATTGTGTTCTGAAAGTTTCATCACAATGTATCTGTTTGTGTGTGTGTGCTGTATGCTATGTACTGTGTGCTTTGTACGGCGTGTTTATTTTACTTTATCGATTATAGACTAAAGTACTCATTCAAATCTTTAACAAATTTTGCAAATATGTATAGGTACTTATGTAATACTCGCTTACACCCCATTCGATTTTGAAGGATATCTGAATAGTGCTTCTCAATTTTTTTAACTATCAAACATTTCAAAAGTGACCCTCAGGTAACTCAAAATTTGTTATTTTTATTTTCCAATTAGTAAAAAGGCACATTACTTTCATAAAATGGCATTAAAGAATTATTAATTTTTCATAATAAAACATTTATGTAAATCAAAAGTAATTTAGTAATCTCATTTCATGGAAATGCTGAATATTTTCAAATGCTGAATAGTTAGTGAGGAGTTTAGCGTTGGCCACAATCTCACTCGTTTTTTTAAAGAGAATAATATAATGCGTAGTAACATCATATCGCTTTGAAATGTGTCATTTTATAAAAATAAAATAACACATTAAGTATACTAGTATACTACCTACTTAAATAGATTGATAAAAAGCATAAATGGTAATCGTTGCGCAAGTGCTTAAAGTGATCACGACATGACTGATCGTGAGGCCTGTAGACGCCTTGATTTCCGGTTCTGCCCCCCTAGACAACATGCCATTTAAGCTAAGCGTTATCTCGCTAAGCGATAGTAAATGTATGGAATTGATGGCTGTCACGTGACGTCACAGCCACCAATTCCATACATTTACTATCGCTTAGCGAGATAACGCTTAGCTTGAATGGCATGTTGTCTAGGGGGGCTGCATCCTATGTCATATTAGGATTAATTACTATCATATTAGGACTAAATTAGTCATATTAGGATTCGAACTCGCGACAACCAGATTACAAAACCAGCGTGGTTACCGCTCTGCCATCACCCATCTATACAATATGCTATCATAAAATATTAGGTACTTATATAAAAAAATAATTAATTAAAAAACAGTTGTTAATAAAGTTTGAGAGATACAGTGTAGGCGAGTTAGACAAAGTTGATTATCAAAATATTGATATGTCGAATGTTAGTGGTACAAGAGATTGGTATCTCGAATTGATTAAATCATTCTTGGATCAAAAACTTATCTAACTCTTATTTCACTCAATTGGAGGCAATTGAAAGATCTCGGAGAGAGAGGACATATTATTATTATCATCTGATAGAGATCGACAGCGGTATTGTATTTCTTATTTATTTTTTAAATAAATAAAAAAGGCCATTAATGGACTTTCTCGGAAGCATGGACGTGGAGATTTAAGAGCGATCCAAACGAGGGGGGTTTGTATTGTTAATATTAATTTTGTCGATAATATTTTTTAAGATAAACTATTGACTCCTAAAATGCAGGCCCAGTAATACATTCCCGCTGATCTCAAACTTTTCACAGTGATTTCTGATCGAGCTCATGAGACTATAGAAATTTCTGGAAATTATTATTGACACGTACATAGGTAATAATACTATATTGATTTATATACTTAAATAAAATGAATTTACTATCAAATTACATTTAATTAAACAATGGAAACCTTCAAAAATTTTTTTAGTTTTTTTTATAAATGTACCTACCTATGTAAGTATATTTTTTTTATTATAATAAAAAAATAAACAAAAAAATAAAAAAAAATAGTCGGGGCCGCCCAAGGAAGGGATGGCACGTCTATTTGAACGGTATTTTGAAAGACGGAAATGTCAGAAGCATGAACAACAGACTAACATGCATAAGACGATGTATGAATGTCGACAAGGCGATGAATAAGTGTCAAGATAGAAATAAGTGGCGTTCAGTTCTCTTTGTCATTGCGTGATCATATGTATGTATATTTTAATCATCATCAATACGAATTTCAAACCTACATTTTTTTGTGGTATAATTTATATGTTTTTCTTATTATTTATATTTTATGAAAGTATGAGACGATGCATAGACGTTAATGAAGCAAGAATTGTATGTCAAGAGAGAGGAGTCTAGCGGTGCTAAAATAATCGATAATTCACTCCACAAGGTATAACCTGTTTTTGGGTGGTTATGTTCTTACAGTAAAATATCATTTATATATTTTATTTTATTTTATTAATAATGCATATAAAAAAAAGTACTTTATTTTTTTACCAGCGCCTGCCTCACTAGATTCCATCCTGCATTGAGACATTTCAATCAATTTTATTATAGTACCTACCTAATGATATAGTACAAATACTTACCAAATAAAATTATAACTAAATTTATATCAATTTGATATGTTATAAAAATATAAAAATAGTCTTGTAGAGCATTATTCTGACGATGTGCTTTGCACGAAACGCGTCAATAATCCAATAAATACAATAGAACTTTAACCAAGTATTTTTATATTTTTATAACATATCAACGTACAATGGAGTTCTATCAAGAATTGTCGATCGACAAACTAAACTTAGTTATATCAATTTATTTATTTAAATTCATTAAATTCATTGGATGGAATAAATAGCCATATGGATATGAATTCGCCACTTACGCAGGGTGCAAGGAATTATTATTATAACGATATTATAACTTTGTCTATTACGTTAAGTAGTTAGGTATATTAATAGTCAAACTGTCGATTTGTTCAATATAATTTGTTTCTCTAAACATATCGACAAAGCATCAAGCCAAGATACGCGTGATTTGATCCGCTGAATACACAGAGCCTAAAATTTCAGAAAATATAAGTAGGCCTATAAAAATTTTACACTCAGAATTTTGAATTTTTGTTTCAATCAGGGGTTATCAACTTTTGAATTTTTAATTTATTTTTCCACATATCTCAAAAACCATAAAAGCTAGAACGCTGATAATTGGTATAGATATAGACAAATACAAAATTTCAAATTTGTTTTTTTTTTATAAATAGGTACCAGTTTCATTTTTTATTAGGAAAAAAATATGATTAATTTGTGTAACTGTCTATATTTACAAAGTTTTAAAAATATCGAAAAAAGCCGAAACAAGATAATTTAATTTACTATAAAAAATATGAATATTGTAGTAGTAACCTACCTACATATCAAACTTTTTTTAACAATTTTACTAAAAATTGAATTTAGTGACGACATCGTTTCATACAATTTGTAAGGCAGTATACCTACACTACACACCTAACAAACTAAACATACATACAAACCATCATGCTGTTTTCATATTTTGGGTAAGAAAAAAAGACTGACTTCCACACTATTCTATCCTGACATACATACCTACATGTTTTATAAACAAAACAAAATATCTTAAAATGTTTATAAATTTGCTTTTAAGTGTTTATATTTTGGTATGTATTCTTCAATTATACATACTATGGAGGGAGAGCTGGACATCCTGGTCCTAGGACCTGTAAAAATAGACCATTAATCTACAAAAGAGGAAGAAGAAGAAGATACATACTATCGCCAGTGACAGTTGGATCCCATGTGTAACATGCAACTAGTTATAAATGATAAGTAGGTAGGATGATAATATTAATTGATGAATATTATTGAAGAAATATGTATGTTAAATGTGTGTATGTATATAATGGCGCTAAGCTTTGATTATATTTAAGTGAATACAATTTGTTGTAGGTATTTCAACAAAAGAGATCGTTTAACTACATATGGATGAATTAAACGATATCATCATCTTATTATACTTTGTTCACTCTCAAATATTCAATATTTATTAAATAAATAGTTTTTTTTTAATATTGTAATCTTATAAAGTCTCATGGCGATGGTCGGAAGGAGTCTCATTTTAAAGACAAGGTCTCTTAAGATTAATTTAGAGGAAGCTTCAATGTAACGCCGATAACTGAAAAAAAAAATAAGGCCACATGATCACGTCGTGAAGAATTTCACTGCTGAGAGTAGAATAAGTTTAAGGGTATTCTACTCTCAGAATTCTAATCCAGAGCTTGGTTTTAAAAGAAGAAAGAATTCGATTACAAAATTTTGACGGAATCAATTGAAAAAAACATAAGAAATATTTGAGCAGGTACAAATAGGTATTTGTAGTTACATATTATCTAATTTTATTTTATTTTATTAAATTTATTGGATACAACACTAAGCCTAACTTTACAATAATAAAAGAACATTTTAATATTTCCAACGCAAATAAATGCAAAAAAGGAAGGAGGTACAAGTTTTTTTTTTCTTTATATAATAACAATACTTGGACCATGTAAGTGGCGAGTTTATTGAAATATGGCAATTTCTTCAAGAATTGAATCAAAAATGAATTTACAAAAATTTTAAAATTTAAAAAAATAAGTTATTATTTTATTTATTTTTAAAAAATCACATTTTATGACAAAATATTTGTGACTGAAATGTTAATATATACACCTACATGTCCATTAGCCTAAATATTAAATTTTGAAAAAAAATCCCCAATTTCTACCCTCAAAAGATACGCCTTTGAAATACAAAACAGTTTATTTTACATCTTTATTCTATTGCACGATTTTTTTGAAATTTGAATTTCTTTAAAACTTTTCTTGTAAAATTAGTTTTACTAAAACCCTTTTATATTTTTTTATTCTATGTAACCAAAAAACTACAAGGCCTATGAATTAGGTTTTTACTACAATCGAAGGAGAATATGAAAAATCTACCGGTTTAGTTATTTTTTATTTTAATACTTTGATTACTATTCTTGCTATATAATAAAAATCTAAATTTTACCTTGTCTTCGCGAATAATTATTGATATTTTTATTGACAAACTTTTTACCTACAGGGCTTAAGACCTGTCATAGGCTGGTTTACGACATTACTTTATGCGCTTGCGCAACGTTCACCAATTATGCCTTCTTATTGAGTTACCTTATCAATGTAATTTTTGAAATTTATTTAATAATTATTGTATATTACAGATATTTTTTCGTATTTCATACATAATAAGGTAATTTAGTGTGTATATTTGTGTACATCCGTATGCCCAAGGTATACAAGGGCTTTACAATAGAGAATGAATGTATATGTCCTAAAATGAATTAATAGAGAATGATTGAAAAAAAATATTTAAAAAAAATATATTTAATATTAAAAAAAAACTTGGAATCATAATATTTTAAGCACTACTTTTGTAATAGTCTTGGGAATATCCTTGTAGGAAAAAATGGACGATAGCTACGCTATAAATCATACAAAAAGTTTTATTTAATTATTATTTGTAACATTAAGTTAGAACAAACGGCAAGAGAGTTGTGATAGTATGTAAGAACGTCGATTGTTATTCAAATTTAACGTCCATTTTTTTCTTCCATCAATTAAACGATGACTCCACATTCTCTGATCGGGTCGGGTCGGCACTGAGCTTAAATATAAATAAAAAAGTATAAGAGCAAGCAACTTGACATGTAGCTGACATGACGCGGCCATACATACCATCGTATCGCTTCAGAAGATATACCATCATACATATGTAGATGGGAGTATGTGGTTGAAGCAGGGCTTCTTAAGTATTACCAACTAGATTTATTAAATGAATAAGCTTGGGTCTCCCACTACGCCTCACAACCTCTGGTCTGTGGCGATGGACTCTTCTGGCGGGCAGTTGCTCACTCATTCTTTCCACGTGTCTAAGCCATCTGAGTCTCCCAATCCTAATAAATCCCGTAATGTCTACATCATCGCACAGCTGGTACAGCTCGAATAAAAAAAATGAAATTCCAGAGTGTCCTTGGTCAACTCTCTGATGCCCAGTTTTACAGTCACAGGCTTGAAGTTCTCTCGCGACAATCCATGTCTGTGAATATTATTTTCACCGACGTTGATTGTTATTTTTTGCACAATTGTGCCGAGACCACGAGTCTAGAGGAGCTTCTAGAGCTACTCTTTGTGCCATGCATTCTTTGTCATTCTTACTAGCGTTCTGCGAAGGGGCCGTTTCAGTCCCCATATGCGGAGCGGGTGGAGGTGGGCGTAGCTAGCTGGTACAGCTCATCATTGTATCTGATTATCCACACACTACCCTCAAAAACAGCTTCGTAGATTCGCCGCAAGATCTTTCTTTCAAAAATGCTAAGTTGGTTCTCATATCTTTTAATTAGAGTCTAGGTCTCGGAGGCATATTTCAACACTGGTCTCACAATAGTTTACATTGTCAGCTTGGTCTTTCTCGAAAACAACCTGGACTTCGTGTGTTTATGAAAGCCAAAGCCGTATCTATAGGAGACCTAGGTTTCACTGCACTTTGAAAATCTGGTGCAATTTTTGAAAAATTGGTGCCGTGCTTAAAAGGATAGAGTTTATTTCTGACGCTTCGTATGTGCGATTCATGGTGGCTATGTAATTCGCTGCGGAGAGAAAATAGGTGTTTTTACTAAAACACTCGGCTGTTATTATTGGTCGACTAAGTTTTTCGGGTATTCGAGGAATAAAACTGGGTGGCAAGTCTGGTCAAACGGTGGAATAAAAACCATCTTGATAACCCATATCATGGATACAATTATCTAATGGAGTTCTATAATATATAAGATATCATATAACTCCAAAAGAAAATGATATCCATGATATAGATAATCATGAGAGTGTTGATTCCAACGCAACGTTTGATCGGACAAGCCATCCTGGTGGAAATGGTTATTATTAGTTCAAATAAATACCGTTTGAATATATACATTTTCGACAATCAAAACTATAAGATTTATTTCATTACCGTGAAAATCTGATGTTCGATGAAAGCAATTTTTCCTGATCCCGATTGGTCGAGGGTATATTGGTGAGAGTTCACATAACTTAGGTACGTCAAAAGTTGGTGGTCCATTGGGACAGTTTCGAGGTCGTCGGAGATCTGTCGAACTGTACTACTCAATTCATTGTCATGACATTACTGTGGACCAACCGCGTCGAGGCTGATCTTTAATCTTTATTCCGGACCAAAACATTCGATATAAGTGTTTTTTTATAGTACCAATTATAGTATTCTAACGTGTGTAACAAGATATTTTATGTTATTAAATTTTATTAAATTCGAAAACAGGATGGGAAGGGAGAAAGGTAGAAGGGGGACTGGATTGGAATCATCGACCACTGGAAACATTAACTTCAATTTTATACCCCACATATAATAAAATAAGCCTTGCACTGTTGAACAGAGAATTATTTGACAGCATCAGGTTATTTTTAGTGATGTTGCGGCTACAGTACGCTTTCTTCCTACCACGGTCATTTTCGTAAATACATGAACTTACAAAAACATTTATATTCAATATTTAAGTGATCAAATAACTTTATGAACCATCTGTAGATTTACAAAGTATGTAGGTAGATAAACAGGAACATTACATTATTGAATGGTTTATAATATAATGTACCTATCTACTATGTGTGTGTAGAGTTGAAGGTATTTAAAGTTCCCAGAATCGTCGGTAACCACCGTCGAACACTGATTGAACACGAACTATTTAATTGATTTATAATCAGGTTGTTGCGAAAGCAGATTACTACCAATGTATGTATTATTTACCATTATGCACATGTATATATCATTCGGATATATTTAATCAATGTTGCACACGCCACAAATATTAAACGAATAAATCTAATATATAGATCTGCTGCACGAACCATATGCATTTAGCATAATATAATGATCCGCTATGAATCTTTTTAAAAATCTTTTAGTGTTGATTAAGCTCATTTACAAGGACGTTTGAATCCTGTTTTATTTGTTATAATCACCGTCCTATTTGACCATTCACCTATTTGAAAATATTTAAGTAAAAATATAAGAGTAAATACTATGATTCCATAGAATTAATTAAAATCCGATAATTTATAATTTATTGTATAAATTGAGTAAACATTATTTATTTGTATTTTTTAAAATTAAAATTATTCATATTTAAATTATTATATATTTTATTATCAGATGATTTACATTTTGTTTTAATTTTTACACCATTATTATTGTTTATTTAATTTTAAACTGTCGATAAGTTGTCAAATTCTATTTTATTTTTATTTGAATCTATTTTTTTATTTGTTTCTATATTATAATCTGTTTCTCTATTTTTATCTAAGTCTATATTTTTATCTGTTTCTATATTTTTATGTGTTTCTATATTTTTATGTGTTTCTATATTTTTATGTGTTTATATATTTTTATCTGTATCAATATTTTTATCTGTTTTTATATTTTTATCTGTTTCTATATTTTTATCTGGTTCTATATTTTAATCTGTTTTTTTAGTATTGTAACAAGTAAATGGCTTATGCCGAATATTATGTAAATAAATATTTATAGTAAAATTATTTTTTTTATATTTATATTTAAATTATTAATATTTTTAGTATTTATTATACTTTATTACTTATTGGGCAACTTACAGGTACTTTGTCTGAAAACACAATTAAAAGCTATGTCTCCACCGAGAATCGAATCCGGGACCATTGGATCAGTAGTCTGATACCTAACCAACTGAGCCACGAAGGCCGACATATATTTAAATTATTTAGTAATATATATAATAAAAATTAACACTTCAGTAAGTATGTAAGTAATATTTTGACGGTTAAATTAGTGGCTTAAATATAAATACAAATTCATTGTTCTCTATACATTTCATAAGATTGAAGAACTTCGTCAGGTTTGATTATGTAATGAATTTATTTATTTTTTAACTAAACTTATTGGTTAAATAAGTTTCAATTTTATCCCCAAATAACAGACGTTTATATCAGAAAAGACCAGTTCATGAAACCCGGTTATTCTACATAGCTGCTGTCGGCTCAACTCCACGGAGTCTTCAATCCATTAAACAATATAAAGCCATCAATAAGAATTTATTTAAATTATTATGAACAAATCAAACGGCAATCACACAAAGAACTTTTATTGGCGTTTCTCTGTTATAGTGAGTTTCTAATATTATATACAATAATATTAACCAAGTCACTTGATATTACATTTTTGACAGGCACTTGTATAGAACATTGCCGATAGTCACATTGTATGTATGTCAAGATATATTTGCAACTCTATAAAAGACAACTAAAGATATTAATTATTCAACAAATTAAATGTAATACTTTGCAGAAAATGCATTTCATTTCCATGTATAGAAGTCAATCAGTATTAAATATTATGTAGGTATCTACATTATAATCATGATTTCACTTGTACAATCTAAACGTTGGCAGTGCTTATGAATATCAAAGAGGCATTTCAATAATGTTAATAAACTTTTCATATTATAAAGGTTATACAACGATAAATACCGGTTAGGACTTATAATTGAAATATGTACTTAATAAGTGCATCATGGTTAATATACATACATACCATCACGCCATTTCCCTTACGGAGTAAGCAGAGAAAACTGAGCGCCATACTCCTCTATTTGTGTACAAATTCATGCTTGTCTCATACATGCTCGTCGATTGTAAAATCTTCATGGTCATGCCATCCCTTCCTGGAGCGGCCCCTGCTATTTATTATACATTTTTTCATCAGTCGATTATGATTTATTCTTTCAATATGCCCAAACCACCTAAAGGCATTCATTTTCCTTATTCATCTTGCATTCTCTCCTTATGTCATCATATATCGTACTATTACATATTCTTCTTAATGATCTCATTTCTGTAGCATTTATTCTACGTTCATACGTCTTTTGTAACGTCCATGTTTCACTGGCATACGTCAAAGTAGGTACTACAATAAATTGAATTATATACGGAATCTTTGGTTTCA
Source organism: Molanna angustata (assembly GCA_963576475.1). Lineage (NCBI taxonomy): Eukaryota > Metazoa > Arthropoda > Insecta > Trichoptera > Molannidae > Molanna > Molanna angustata. Next base: position 11,533,247 of record OY754981.1, read on the forward strand.
TTTGAGATGAATTTACCTAAAGTAAAAAAAGTTTTTTTGTGATAATAAATAATAAGGTTTGAATCTAAACTAGTTGCATGTAACACATGAGATCCAACTGTCGATAGCGATAGTATGTATAGTTGAAGAATATGTACCAAACTATAAACCCATAAATACAAATTATTTAATATTTTAAGATATTTTGTTTTCTATACAACACATGTAGGTACATGTATGTCAAGATAGGATAGTATGGAGGTAGGTCCTTTTTTCCTACCCAGAATATGATAGAATGATGGTATGTATGTATGTTTGGAGATGAAATATCAAACTATTGAGTCTTCTTAGATATTGTGTATAGACGACTGCCATACAAATTGTATGAAGCAATATCGTCACTAAATTCAATTTATATAAAATTTGTTGAAAAAAATTTGAGGTGTGCTTTGAAAAAACCAGCTTGAGTTTTTGTATTTGTCTATGTTTGTACCAATTTTCAGCGTTCTAGCTTTTATGGTTTCTGAGATATATGGAAAAATAAACCAAAAATTCAAAAGTTGATAACCCCTGACTGAAACAAAAATTCACCATTCTGAGTATAAAAGTTTTGTAGGCTTATAAGTGTTTATATATTTTGAAAATTTGGGCTCTGTAAATTGAGCGGATCAAAATTTATAAGGGGGGGACGGATACACAGACACACACACACACACACACACACACACACACACACACACACACACACACACCCACACACAGACATACCCACACACACACAGACACACACAGACACACACACACACACACACAAAACTCACATAAAATGTTCTACTCCAAATTCTGAGTAAATCCATGTTTGGGAACATATATGCTGCGAGGCCTCTAGTTGGTGTTATTAGCATGCAAAAAGTCCACTACAACATACAAAATGTTCCTTCGTACACGCATATTGGCTTTCTAATGTCGATTCATTCAGAGAATTGAATTCTCATGAACGAATCGACAGTTGGATAACATTTTTATGTAACGTTGATATACAGCGCCGTACATAGCACACAACAAAAACACACAGATACATGGTGATGAAACTTTCAGAATACAATGTCAGCATATCTGCAATAAAAAATAACCTGAAATTGCGAACTCACAATATCCCCTTGGGGTAGTGAGGAGTAAAAATAGATGATATATAAATGCTGTAGGTTTATTTCTAATTTTGTAATTTATTATTTCTTTGCATTTGTACTGCATTTTTGTGTGTGTTTATTTCTAATGTTATTTATAATAATTTTACTATTTTTTGTCATTCACTGTTAAAAGTATCATTATTTAAAAATGCTTTAGCCCCGGCACAGGTTTTATACCTAGTGGGGCATTGTAGTTACGAATATTATTTGTCAATTATATATCTTTATACATATAATTCTTTTATACGTGTGTATGTCACTGAACTCTTCCTACATTTCATTTCTAATTAATTATTATTAATATTTATATAATAATAACTAAATTAACTAATTAACTCTTTAAATTTCGAGATAATTAAATTATATAAAATTTAATTAATATTCTTTGATACCCAAAATACGACTGAACCGATTTTAATGAATTTTTTGTGTGTGTTTGTGTGAGTCCCCGAATGGTTTAGATTCACAAAAAATGAATTTTAAACATAAATATAATAAAAGAAAAATAAAAAACCAATTTTTTTAAAGTATAAATTATAATAGGTGGCGCTAATGTCGAATGGTGGGTTGCCAAATATTATAAAAAAAATCACATGTACTATTCTTTAGATGCTCTTTAACTGAAATGCATTAGTGATCAAATGTTTATATAAGTGGAAGAAAGTTAAAATTTTGGTTTTTTTAAACATATTTTAAGTTATTAATAATATCATTTATAATGAAATTCCATTAAAAAATAACGGTTGAGAAAGGAGAAATAATCACTTTTGCAGTCGCAAAATAGCAGGCTAGACAATATTCGGGCAGGAAAACGTCCGTTGGGTCCGCTAGTGTATGTATAAATAAATAAATAACACTGTTCTTTTCCAATAAACAATTATTGTTTGAAAAGTTTATAAACCTCAACCATTTAATGCCATCCACTGAATTGATATTTGACATTCCTATGGCGACAAGAGATAAATTGATCAAAAGAGTTTTCGATGACACATCAGTTGTAAATGATATTATAACGGTTGGTAGAGTTCAATATTTATTGAGCAAAAAGAAAGGTAGGTAGGTACCTATATAATATGTTATAGTTGGAGAAATAAGTATGTATTTAAAGACGATACTCTCGTGGACGGAACGGGATTAAGTTTATCTGCAGTCCGCAGAGTATTTCTGTCTCATGAATTCTGCCCTCAACAAAATAAATATCCTCCCTATATCCCATCCCCATATCCCTCCCAATTCGCGAGACACAAACGCATGATCAAATATTATATTAATATAAGGGCACATACTTAACCTGCTGACTATTTTAATATATGTTATTTTTGCCTATTTCACAATAATATAAAAAAAGTGGAAGCACTATTCGAAGCCGGTACCTCATTAACCGAGCATATCTACATATATTTTTTGAGCCATAGGCATGGATACATTAAGTATATATTTTTTTGAGCCATAGGAATGGATACATTATATATTTTTTTGAGCCATAGGCATGTTTACATTATATATTTTGAGCCTTTGGTATTGATGCATTATATATATTTTTTTGAGCCATAGGCATGGATACATTATATATTTTATGAGCCATAGGCATGGATACATTATATAATTTTGAGCCATAGGCATGGATACATTGTACATTTTTTTTTGAGCCATAGGAATGGAAATATTATATATTTTTTGAGCCATAGGCATGGATACATTATATATTTTTTGAGCCATAGGCATGGATACATTATATATTTTTTGAGCCATAGGCATGGATACATTATACATTTTTTTGAGCCATAGGAATGGATATATTATATATATTTTTTGAGCCATAGGCATGGATACATGCATTATATATATTTTTGAGCCATAGGCATGGATACATGCATTATATATATTTTTTAGCCATAGGAATGGATATATTATATATTTTTTTGAGCCATAGGCATGAATTGAAAACATTACACATGTTTTTAATATCAAACGGCATTACTCCCATCCATTGGAAAAAAAATAAACACTAAAAAAAATACGCAATCGGATTACCTTGGTTTTTTTAGTTTAACAAATTGTTACCGGCTTAGAATAGTGTTTCCACTCATTTCTATTATTGTTTTCAAGTGTACCGTAAGATCCGGGTTATCGAAAATACAAAAGGCGGCAATAACATGGTTCAGCAATGAGGTTCACCACCGATTCTGAATGTTGCTTTTTGAATTAAATATGACAATTAATGTTCTAGCTGTGAGGCACCGGGTTAGAATAGTGCTTCCACTTTTATCTATTGTTGTTTTCGAATGTTCGTAAAAGCCGGGCAAACGAAAATACAACAGGCAACAATAACATCTAACATGGTTCAGCAATGAGATTCATCACCCATACTGAATGTTGCGCTTTTTAAGGTGAGACGAGACTGGTGTGTTAGTATACACGCAAGTGTTGTGCTCTCTTTTATAAGGTAATGCAGGCCCGCACACCTTTCGCTGGTAACCCCGCGTTGTGGGATTGCCGTGATGGTATGTATGAATAATATTATTCAATAATAGTGTTTAGTATTTTATTTTTTATGTTGTTTCTCGGGCAACTAACAGGTAGGTACTGTGTCAAATATTAATTTAACACGCACTCAATAACAAGTTGCCACATTCTGGAGACTTATGATATTTATCGTCCCACAGATCCAGACTGAAAACACAATTAAAAACTGTGTCTCCTCCGGGAATCGAACCCGGGACGCGTATTTACCTTTCCGTGTTGATTAAGAGGCAAGTACTGCCTCGAATTAGGCACTAGTGTTGAATTCAAGGCAATGAATTATTGAATATGGAACATATTATATAGCCATGAAGTTGGCGCGCTAATTCATTTCGCTCGCATTTTGTCTGTCACTGTCACTCTGTCACATTTGTATTTTGTTCACAAATTATATGGTAGTAATCGGTAATTTTGTTTAAGTCTTTAATATGGAACTGTTTAAGAACATACTTGATGGTATTTTGGACAATTTTAAAATTGTAAAATACGAAGGAGACAATGATAATTACCAATGTAAAATTCGATGCTCTATATCTTGTGAAGGTAATTACGACGCAAAGTGTGATTATTTAATTGAAAAATTCATGAAATACAATCAATGAATTTTTATGATATAATGTAGATTTGTGTAGATTAATCTATTATAACAAAAACAATCATATACAAAAATGACTCTAACACAGCCTTGTAACGCTCAATCAATACGCATGGTAAAATTTATAAACCTGTGTACGATTGAAAGACGCGTGCCTTGAATTGAACACGTATTAACAGGAAAATTTTGCGTTGTTAAACCGTGTACATTTGGAGGATACGTGCCTTAAATTCAACACGAGTTTTCAAGTGCATTAGCGCAACAAACTAGTGCCTAATTCAAAGCAGTATTTGCCTCCTGATCAACAAGGAATGGCAAATACGAACCCGGGACCTTTGGATCAGCAGTCAGATACCTAACCAACTGAGCCACGAACGCCGACATTTCATCAATTTATAGTTCAGTATGTATATCTATTAATCATTCCTCATTATATTCCAATATATATCTTGACTCTTTTTTAGAGTAATTCCGTTTCGATTCGAGCTATAAATATTGTTATCATCACTCAATTACTTATGGATAAAAAATACTTAAATGGTTGTTAGGTGAAGTATCTTATTTGTTCAGTGGCTATGAAGATAATTGAGTACCTACCGGTCAAAACTGAACTCAATTACATTCAGCAATAGACATACATACATAAACCCAATCTGATTAATCTAGTTGTATAATGTTGTATGTAATACATGAAATCAAACTGTCGATGGCGATAGCATGTATAGTTGAAGAATACGTACCAATCAATAAACCCTTAAATCCAAATTATTGAATATTTTAAGATCTTTAATTTGATATACAAAACATGTATGTCAGGAGAGTATAGTGAGAATGTCAGTCCTTTTTTTCTACCCCGAATATGTCAACAGATTGATGGTATGTATGTATGTATGTATGTATGTATTATCAAACTATTGACACCGTAGATATTGCGTAATGTGTATACTGCCATACAAATTGTTTGAAACCATCTCGTCACTAAATTCGAATTTTACAAAAATTGTTAAAAAAAAGTTTGAAATGTACCTACTACTATGATGCAGATATTTATAGAAAATTAATTTTTCTAGTTAGGGCGTTCCAGCGTTTTTCGACATTTGTAAAAAATCGAAATATAGGCAGATAAACTCATAAAATTATAATAAAAAACGTTATTCTTAGTAAAAAAAGCTTGAGATACCTTGTAACTTTTCAATAAAACCAGTTTGAGGTATTATATTCGTCTGTATTAATACAAATTTTCAGCGTTCTATCTTTTATGGTTTTTGAGAAATATGAAAAATATAAAAAAAATTCAAATGTTGATAACCCCTGACCGGAACAAATAGTCTAAGTTCTGAGTACAAAAGTTATGTAGGTCCTAAAAATTTCTTAATTTTCTTAATTAAAATAATGTACCTATCGACATTTGGATAAATGAAATTGTTTCAAATGTGACAAAAAGTTGATTCTGAAAGAATTAATAATATTAGGTAGGTACTTACATACAAACCATTACGCCATGTGCTTATTATATTTATTTATTTAATTTTATTTATTTATTCATACAACATACATACTTGACAAATAATATTCTTAACTGCAATGCCCCACTAGGTAAAAAACCTGTGGCGGGGCTAAAGCATTTTGAAATAATGATACTTTTAACAGTGAATGCCAACTAACAAAACATACACAAAAATTAGCATTCAAATATAAATAGCATACAATAACAATATGAGAAATAAATACATAAAAAAGTGCACTTATATTCAACGAATGCCTATTCATAATTAAAACAGAACATATTAAAAAAAAACAAAAATTAAATTTAAAGACAGTTTAGAACAATAATGGTATGAAAAAAAGAAAACCACAAATGAAAACACGTTAGTCCGCCAACGCCATACAATCCCTGAGTTCTTAACATCATATGTAGGGAATAATTCGTTATGAAGAATGCTCTCCGTCTTTTCCCGACCAATGTCGTAGAGCCAAATTTGCACATGCTTCTTAAAAAGTGTTTTTGTATTGATTGTCTTGACAAAGGGATCCAGTATGTTGAAGACGCGTATGTTGGGTACGCAGAGAGAACCGAGAGCGATGCGTTTCTGTTTTGTACGAGTTCGCCTCACTCACATTCATGCATCTTATCATACATTATTGTCAGTAAGTTATTTACACTTCTAACGTTTCCTTCTTTCAGAATATTGTAGACGATAACTCGAAATGCTGTGCTATACATGTACAGAATCACGACACATCGTCATATGAACGTAAATTCCCATGTCAATTATTATTAAACACAATAGGTTATATTTTAGAATATTATTGTTTATGCAGGTAAGTAATTGGAAATAAGGTGAATATTATATTATAGAGAATCAATGAATGCGTTGTATCAATTTGTAAATCTGAATATTGAACATGTTTCCTGTCATAAAGCTCTCATACTAACCTATAGGTACAATATAGGTACAGTAAACACCCTTTACTGTACTGATACTATACAGTACGTTGAAATAACATTATCTTCTCAAACTTTCAACAACAAACAATCGCTTCTTTGAAATATGAGTTGAAAAACGATATAGGTAGTGTTAAAGAAAATGTACGATTGTCGATTATAAACATTCGATTCATACCATCACGACAAATCTCACAATGTGGGGATTAGGTACTACAGGTGTGCGGTTGTGTGTTATCTTAGTATATAAATAACCTCCACGGGGGCAAGGTAGGAACCTCCACGTGGTGCCCCTGGATAGCGAAAATAAGGAAAAAAGAAAACAATCAAAGAGACAAAAATCGAAACCCAAAGTGAACGATACTCTTACGTAACAAATGACGCTAACTAATCCTACCAAACACGGTCAACAAAAACGGCACTTTTCAGAGCCAAAAATGACAATGGTGTCAATTAACATCGAGGGCTTGACACCAGAAAAAGAATCTTTACTATCAAACCTATGCAGGACAACTGCCTGTGATATACTTTGCGTCCAAGAGACACACCGAGGAACGGAACACAAGCGGCCTGACATTGAAGGAATGCGTCTAGCAGTGGAAAGACCGCATAATAAATATGGAAGCGCTATATTTGTACGACAGGACACAAGGATTATCTCAAGTGGCAAGACGGAAAACTTAGATATAGAAATTTTAACCATTGACACGGGAACATGCACGGTGACCTCGATATATAAGCCACCCAGAATAAATTTTATTTTCAACGAAACACCAAATTTTCGAAATCACCCCACAAGACTGATACTGGGTGATTTTAATAGCCATAACATGATTTGGGGATACCAAGAGACAAACGAAGATGGAGAGGCGGTCGAACAATGGGCAGAAAATAATCAATTGTCATTAATACACGACCCTAAGCTTCCATACTCGTTCAATAGCGGAAGATGGCGACGAGGATATAACCCAGATAACATATTTGCTAGCCATACCATAGCAAGCCTGTGCCAAAAACACATACTAGCTCCAATACCGAAGACCCAACATCGACCCCTCTCATGCCAAATATATGCCGCAATCAGACCTCGAACTGTCCCATTCCGCCGAAGGTTCAACTTCAAAAAAGCGAAATGGCAAGACTTTACGGCTGCTTTGGAAGAACGCATCAACAACATAGAGCCACACCCTAAGCACTATAAACAATTTGTAGATACAGTGAAGAAAGTTTCCAAAAGATGGATACCCAGGGGATGCCGAACAAACTACATAGCTGGACTTCCACAGAATATGACCAGGGATCTTGAAATATATGCAGAGCAATTTAACCTGGACCCTTTCGGTGAAGATACAATCAGAACAGGAGAAATAATAATGCATTCAATATCTGAGCAAAGAAAGAAGGAATGGGTTGACACCATAGAGGGCCTGGACATGTCTAAAAATAGTTATAAAGCCTGGAAACTTCTGAAGAAGCTAGACAACAAAGACCACCAACCAAGGCAACACATCAACATCACGGCTAACCAAGTAGCACATCAACTTCTAATAAATGGAAAAACAGAGAAAAATTCCAAAAGTAAGAACACTAGAATAATAAGAGACCCAGACGAGGAAAGTCATAACTTTTCCACCCTATTTAGCACTCAAGAAGTTAGAACTGCAATACAGGATATGAAAACCAGGAAGGCTGCGGGGATCGATGGAATTATGACTGAACAAATTAAACATTTCGGCCCAAGGACGGTGGAATGGCTCGCAAGACTTTTTAATGAATGTGCAAAGACTGAGAAAATACCAAGTATGTGGCTAAAAGCCCAAGTGATTGCCCTACTTAAACCTGGTAAGGAACCAGATAACACAAAAAATTTCCGCCCGGTAACACTTCTTTGCCATCTTTATAAAGTCTATGAACGAATTATACTTAACAGAATCAAGCCAACCATAGAGAACAAGCTCATAAATGAACAGGCAGGCTTCCGCTCTGGAAAATCCTGGACTGGACAAATCTTGAAACTCACCCAACATGTAGAGGATGGGTTCGAGAGGGGAAAGATAACTGGAGCTGTTTTCATTGACTTAAGCGCCGCATATGACACAGTAAACCATAGAAATCTCCTTGCAAAGATCTACAACCTAACAAAAGACTTCAAACTGTTTAAAATGTGTGAATCACTCCTAAAAAACCGCAGATTCTACGTGTCCCTGCAGGGAAACAATAGTCGATGGAGAATACAAAAAAATGGGCTCCCACAGGGAAGTGTGCTCGCACCCATTCTTTTTAACATATACACAAATGATCAGCCCATAGGTCCAGACACGCAACACTTCATCTATTCCGATGACCAAGCAATAACGGCACAAGATGATACATTTGAAGATGTAGAAGGAAAGATTGCTGGTATGCTGGAGAAACTAACAGTATATTATAAAGACAACTACCTTAAACCTAACCCAGCGAAAACCCAGGTGTGCTCCTTCCATCTGAAAAATAACAAAGCCAAAAGAAAGCTTCACATTTTATGGCAGGGTGTTGAACTGGAAAATTGCGAAAACCCAAAATACCTGGGAGTCAAACTGGACCGAACTCTTTCATATAAAGTGCACTGTATGGACACTCAGAAGAAGGTGGCTGCCAGAAACAATATTGTGCGAAAATTGGTTGGCTCAAAGTGGGGAGCGAGTCCAGATGTGCTCAGAATAACGGCACTTGCCCTTTCGTATTCTGCTGGAGAGTATGCTTGCCCCGTTTGGTGGAAATCAGCGCACGCACAGAGGGTGGATACCTCCCTAAATGAGGCAAATAGACTAATCACGGGATGCCTCAAACCAACACCCACTGGTAAGTTGTACGCGCTCAGCGGAATTGCCCCGCCAAACATCAGGCGAGAGGTGACAGCACGGGTGGAAAGAAGCAAACAGGTCACAGATCAGCGACACATGCTGTATGGACACCTACCACCACCTGGACGCCTCAAATCTCGGAGGAGTTTCCTAAACACGACCAAACCCCTAGCAGATACTCCTAAAAATACAAGAATGCTCTTATGGATGGACACAACGGAGGGCACACAGGGGGCCATTTTTAACACACCAACAGAGGCACTGCCCCCAGGACATGACCAACCGTGGCCAATGTGGAAAACCCTCAACAGGCTTAGGACTGGGGTCGGTCGTACAAGGAAAAATCTCCAGAGATGGGGAATGGCTGAAGACGCAACGTGCGATTGCGGACAAACGCAGGACAGCGAGCACCTTTTAGCATGCCCAATGGCCCCTGCCCAGAGTGATTGGGAGACAATTAATAAACGAGCCGACCTGGACGACAGCTTAAAGGAGTTTGTGGCCTTCTGGGAGCGGATGGGCATTTGAGCGCCGTGTTGACCGACACGATAAGAAGAATATAAATAACGATACATGCGTGTATTCCTACACACCAGTCTCGTCTCACTAAAAAGTAACTACATTTAGAATGGGTGGTGAACATCATCGCTGAACTATGTGAGATGTTATTTTGCCTGTTGTATTTTCTATTATACCTACCCGGTTCTTAAGGGACACTCTAAAACGATGATAATATAGAATAATGAAAGCACTATACTTTATCTTTTAAGTAAAAGTTAAAGTATATCCTTTATTCTTTCTAGTTTGTAATAATAATTATAAACAGGGACTCCAACTTCGTATTGGCGCTTTTCGCCGTTTGTTTTGACGCTTCGCGCCAATCCACTGGCGTTGCGCATCGAACCAACTGAGCTAGAAAAAAGTGTCATAATTTTACAGGTTTCCCGCCCTCACCATAGTTTACCTCCTAAATGAAGAGATAAGAGTATTTATAATACATCTTTCAAACACAAATAACATCACTTTACAGTAGGTACGGTGACATAGTACCCCCTATTCAGTAACTATTGTAACTAAAATAGGAACGTACTAAAATTGTAGATTTTAGATTTACGGTCTTATTTCAGCGTTATAAAATATAAAATAGGACTAAATGGAATAGGAACGTACCTATACTGGCTGAAATGTTCTTAAAACGTTACTGAATCAAACTTATTATTTATAATTATGAAAATTATGAAATTTTCATCATTTTCATAGTTATTCAAAATACGTCTAATTCAGTAAATTTTTAAGAACGTTCCGGCTAATATAAGTACGTTCATGTTCCATTTAGTCCTATTTTTTTTTTTTTTGTGGCGTATCTAAAGCAATGTTACCAGTAGGTATTCAAAATGCATATTTCCCAGATATATTTAAAACGATTGATGCTTAATTCCTTTTTGAACAATAATCTTGTAAGTTGATATTGAAAATACATTTAAATGACAATTTCATCCTTTTCATATCATTTTTTTTTTATATTTATAAATATTTAGAAAGCGAAAATTAATATGGGTATTGAACACGTCCACGGCATACGATCGGAGAGCCGCATTATACTCATAGGATTGCCATTTTGATATATTTTACATGGTTTGTCGTAGTATTATTTATACTAACTAGATATTATGAAAAAGTAAATTCTTACAACTTGGACGTATATAAAAGATAATATGATTAAAAAATACAATTCAATGAAAAATTAATTAATTGAGAAACAATGCTGTAAGTACCAAAACAGTATAGAGATTTATGATTGGTTATTGGTTATATAGTACCAGAGTATGGAGTACCTATATAATATAAATGTATGTTGGTAAGTACCTACCTATGTATTTTACTATTTTCCGCTTGATTTTGACATGTTAAGTGCGATTACCTTTATAAAGGTTTTAGGTATATCTAGATTTTAAAAAACTACATACATAGCCTGTAAAAATCAATTTAAACCTATTCATCGTTTTTCTATTGCTATTTTTAGATAAATAAGATAACAATTTCACTCACACCATCACACCATTCTTAAACATTTCAGTAGGTACCTACAGAAATGAAAACAGAAAAAAATAAAACATTTTAAAATGATTTTACATTTAACTTTATTTTCATTGCTTTATTTTTGATTTTACTGTATCTTCGTTTTTTTTTACTTATTTACTTTATTTTTTCATTGGTTTGTTTTTTATTTTAGCTCTAAGTATTTTAATTTTATTAAATTACCTATTGATAAACTGTGTTCTTATTACTATGTTTTTGAATTGCTGTATTTTATATTTTTTTATTTCTAATTAACTTTATTTTAATCGTTTTGTATTTGATTTTTTATGGTAAAATGGTTTTATTTTATTGTATTCTATAAGTATCTATATAATTTGATTGTAGAGTTATGAAATTGCATTGTACGAAAGAAATTGCACTAACAAACTGTTTACACAGTTAAATGTAAAAATAGTATTGGTATTTTAGTAAAATTAAAAAAAAAACAATAAAATCTTTATTGATACCTTGATATACATTTTTTCGTTTCATTATGTCCAATCAATATTTTTTTAACACTTTGAAGACCGCAGTACAATACATAGGAACTCGTGATTTTTTGCCCTGCAAGTTCAGTCTTCGTCTTAATCATTATATTATTTTGGTCTTAATCTTGTATCGACACATGTCATGCTGCCTTTACCTTATGTGAATCATATACATTATTAGGTACTATATCTTAGGTACAATTTATATTACTTCGTTTAGTTACAATTCAACTAGAAGGCGTTTAACGTTTATATTAATTTTATCCAAATATTAAGATTTGTGAGACAGAGTATTAAGCTGTATAACAAACTGTCACCTCACATACAATCTTTGAAAGAGGTAGTTTTGAGAGAGAGACGAAGAAGTATCTCGTCGATAAATCATTTTATACAACTGACGTAATGCTAAATGAAAGAGATTTCAATTAGCATGGAGTATTTTGTCTTTGTTTATTGATAATAATTTGTTTGTTTATATCAATGACGACTCACGAGTGCTGTGCTTGGGAGCCTATGGAGGATAAATCAATACAAATAAAAATACAAATCTTACATTTAATGACCGGTCTCGCTTGTCACTAGGTATTGCAAAAGTGCATAATATTTTGATAAATGCATTTATCATAATGTTTACGCAATATATGTAATTGATCAATAACAATGTCATATTTCGTTAAAGGTTAAAAGTATGAATATTGCATCTTATGTATACCCAACCTTTTCATTATTCATTGTGTAACACTAGCTGGCACGAGCTTTTTTTTATTTTAATCCAAATCGAAAATATATGTCATCTTAAGTTTAGTAATATTAATTATATTTAACTGAAAGGTGAAATATATTTGTTGATATATTTTTAAAATATTTATACCTACCTACTTAATGGCAGATACAGACAATATACATATTCATTTAAACTATAAATAACTTGGTGACAATCATATGATTGGTTTGCACCAATAATCATACCTAAAAAATAAAGTGTTTTATTAACTACAGGTCCGATTGTAGGTAATAAAACACTTCTCACTTTGTTGATGGTTTTCGTTAGACCGATAACAGTTATTATAATACCTACCTTTTATATCTTATTAAAAAAAACAATAAAAACAAAACTTGTAGTATTTTTATTTTGTCAATATTGACAGTATCATTAATATTATAGGTTTTATTTGAATCACACAAATTGAAGATTGTTAAAATATGTAATTTCTTTAAAAAGGACAATCGCTTCTACAAACTAGGCCCAACTAATAAACATAGAATTTCGGTTTTTTTATTTACTAAAATTTACAAATTAGTACATTAATAGTAACAAATAAATATAAAAGATCAAAAACAATGTAGTATAGTATAGCCGAAACGGTCATTCTGGCAAAAGGGAATACATGTGTGGAACTATACTAATCAATTTGATTTCTTTTGTATGTTCCTGTAACAAACACAAATCCTCATACATTTACTTGACTAAGCATAAACGCTTGTGCAATATTAAAAATAAAAAAAAAACTTGTGTTTCACCAATAACTGTCCGTCATAATATAAAAATTTGATTTATTTATTTTACCGAGATGTAGCATACCTATACGTACCTACATCTTGCTAAAAATATACTAGTACCTAGATATTTCTAGTACCTAAATATGATTGTTTTGGTACACTTGATTGGAAATTTTCACATGATTAGATATGTTTGATATTGATCATTTCCTTTGATGCGTATACAGATCCAATCATAATCTCAGACAACTACTGGAATATCGGTATAAATAGATACACGTACAATATAATATTTGACCTTTCACCTGTATACAAATAGTCAATAGATACTTAAGTGATTCTCCGAAATTTTTAATTTGACTCCACTCCACTCCACTCCACTCCACTCCACTCCACTCCACTCCACTCCACTCCACTCCACTCCACTCCACTCCACTCCACTCCACTCCACTCCACTCCACTCCACTCCACTCCACTCCACTCCACTCCACTCCACTCCACTCCACTCCACTCCACTCCACTCCACTCCACTCCACTCCACTCCACTCCACTCCACTCCACTCCACTCCACTCCACTCCACTCCACTCCACTCCACTCCACTCCACTCCACTCCACTCCACTCCACTTTACTTTAAAATAATGATATAAAAGGATAAATACAGGGCCAAATAAAGAATACAAAATATGATAATTTCTAATATTACCTTGATAAAAATACATATCTTTAAATAACTTAATAACAATTAGAACACTTTGAAAACCGGTAAAGTATATATTCGTTTGGTAGGTGTAATGTATCAAAAACTTTCTCAAAGGTTAATATTCCACGTATTTTTCGTAAGCGGTTTAACACGACCTAATTTCGAGACAACAATTCAGCTAAATTTATCTCCTCAAAATTCACGGGCGCAATTTTTATTACTAAAATGTTGACGTACAAATCCGGCTTAACATTCAACCCCAGCAACCAAATACCTATCAACCATACCACTGACATAATATACTATGTATGTTGTATAATATACCCAGCGAGCAGCCTCCAACCTATTACATACGATTTTGCTAATTTGGGCCTATCAAAAGGCTCATTAATGATGGAACAATTAAACTGCTCTAATTATATAGGCATTTCGGAGTAAACACATCAAGTATTAAAATATCAGGCCTATGTAGGTTTAGTGAGTATCTACAAACATTCAATTATTTCATATTAACTCATTAAGTTATTTGTCTTATCTTCATACGATTCTTAAAGATTTTGAATGTAATATTTGAAATTATGCTGTGGTCTCGTCTCAAAATGTATTAGGTTTAATTATCGTAAAACAACTTCATCCAGTCACGTGGGTGATTGCAGATTGCAAATTAGCGTCATTATGCTTGGTTGGAATATGTGTAATTTACAACCCCCCTCCACGGCGAAAAGGTTCAGTAAGTTTGGTGGAATCTATACTCCCTTTTAAAGCAGAAGCACTGAATGCTCATGAGAAGTAGAGGACGGTCTTAAGTTGGCATGACCAAATGAATGAGATCTCATAAAAGATGCAATGTAAGTATTATAATATAAGAGCGTGTAGATATAAGATCTGAGCTCATTTACGTCCGTAAATGAGCTCAGAAATGTACCTATGTCAAGAAGGAGGAGTCTGGCGTTCAGTTCTTTAAACCTAGCCCAAATAGTTGGATAGCTTAATGGTATGGTGTGTTAAATAATAATATAAAACAACATAAATTTAAAATAAATTTCATTGTTTACAAATATACTAATTTCTCAATAGATGGCGAAACAAACAAAAAGGTTTCTTCGTTACTTCATAGATGGCAATAGTATTATAATTCCTTATTTTCAGGTGAATTGTTACACATTATTAAAATATATAGAACTTTCAAAAATTACATTGATAAGGGAACTCAATAAGAAGGCATAATTGGTGATGGTGAACGTTGCGCAAGCGCATAAAGTGATCACGTAAACCGGCCGTTGACAGGTCGTAAGCCCTGTAGGTGCCTTGAGTTCCTGGTTCTTCTATAATATCCCAACTTCGTCTCTATTGAGATGTTAAAAAGTTTGTCAATAAAAATACATAAATTTTAATCCATGAGGTGGATGTCACATAACGACTTTCTAAAAGAGCTGCTAGATAGATATTTTTTGACAACCTAATATCTCAATAGAGACGAATTTTTATATATAAAAGAGAACCGGGAAATCGAGGTACCTACAGGCATTACGACCTGTCGTTGGCTGGTTTACACGATCACTTTAGGCTCTTGCGCAACGTTCACCAAATATGCATTTTATTGAGTTCCCTTATAAATCCAATTTTCGAAAGTTCTATTTATGTTATATATGTTCTTGGCTCGACCCCCAGCAGTGGAGAAAGTTCCTTTTCCTCCATATTTGTTAACAACGTATATTTGGTTTTCGATTACATCCCTTTTCATCACTACAGGTCTACATCCAATAGAACCTTAGAAGCTCCGTTATCATTAGATAAATCGCTTTTTCTTCATTGCCAAGTTAAAATTACTTATGGTTTTCTTATTAATTACATTGTTAAAAATACTATAGAGTATAAAAATACATTCATCATAACGAACGATTGAGAATCCATGTTATTAACATAATGAGTAGTATAGATATAAAGCTTTAATGAAATTGGCTAATGGTTTCGCTATTGTTAGATCATCCTGTGTTACAAATAATTCATCTTCAAATAAGTTCCCGTTCAGGGGAGGCCTAACCAGTTGGTACTTATGTGTGTATAAATGTACATATATAGGTACTTGTATATAATCCTGACGTCTCGTCTGTATTATAATCATAGTCCGCGGATTTTGGCTTAGTAACCAACGACCCGGATATCCGGTTTGGAAAATGTATTTAAAACGGTTTTCCGACCATTATTGTATTACTCCTAGCGTTAGTTTCACCGTCATGCTATACACAGGTTGATTCTAAAAGTCGTTTCAAAACGAAAGGCGAATATTAAACCAAGGCGTGTTCATTATTATTAGTATTTCAATATAGGTAATACTAACCTTCAAGGGCGATTTGTGCCATTCGACGACATGAAAAGTTTATTTGAAAATAAACAAAAAACAAAGGCGTGATCATGAACGGTCGAATTCGATGCCAAAAATTTACCATTCAGAGTTATCACGAGTTGATATATGAATTTTTGATATTCTATTTCGCCTTCATCAGCCTCAACTGACCTTCCAGAACGTGGTGCATCGTCAACATCAAAATTACCAGAACCAAATTCTGGAAATAGTAAAACAGTAAACAATGTCGAAAAATCCTACTTTCGACGTTCCATTTGATAGTGCACCAAACAAAAACTATTGCGCAGAATTATAGAATTATTTTTTTTCGAACAAGTCTTAATATAAAAGCCATCAAAAATTTAATGATGATGCGGTTTAATTGTGAAGTTGTTTGTGAAAGAATACAGTCATGTAAACGAAAAAACGAAATGACTTTCCGGACAAAATTTTTAGTAGGAATATTAATTTGTACTAACGTGGATGATATTCTCATTAAACGCTAAAGCTTATGTTGCTACTAATTGAAATGTATGTATATAATTTGCTATAATATCAGCATCGATTAATTAACTAGAACAAAGTTTAAACGATTAATAGGTATAGATTTGTGTACATCGAAGAGAGTAACATAATGAAATAACAATAATTCGTTTGAAATAGGTATAAATATTTTGAAATGATTACCGATTATTATTGAATGTCGAGGAAACATCATTTCAATACATTACTACAGTGTGGTGTTCTGCAAGGCTCATATTAAGACCAATGCTGTTTCTGTTATTCATAACATAATTATTCATGACGCACTCAGTATTTTTTAAGGTCTGCCTATTTATACTTTTTGGGGATTATTTGAATATTTTAAAAAGATTTGAAACTTAAATGAACCTATGCCTACATATTTTTGTAAAATTATATTATTATTATTTTATTCAATCTATACATGTCTGTTCATGATCTTGATATAAGTCGTATTGCCAGACAATAATCTTGATTTGAAAGAATGACTATTACACAATTTATGATATAGTCAAATACAGTAGGTAATCAGTCATTTCAGAATATTCAAATAGCCTAAATGTTCTCTGATATTGCCCAAAAATGAGACAAAAACACTTATAAATGCTTTCGTTGTGTCTCGGCTAGATTACTGTAATGGCATCTATGATGGATTGCCAAAGTATCAGCTCGATAGATTACAGATGGTGTTTAATGCAGCGGCAAGGCTCATTTATGGAGCGGAAAAACGATGTCACATAACTCCACTACTTAACGAATTGCATTGGTTGAAGTGTCCAGAGCGAGTTGACTACAAAATCTGCTTAACGGTGTTTAATGCTTTAAATAACCTAGCACCACAATACATAGAAGAGCTGTGTCAGAGAAAAGATCTCTCTGGGAGGCATCTCACACTTAGGTCTTCTGGATCACAGAGTACCAACTCCCTAAAGGAGTTGGACAGAGCCAATAAAGCGGCTTACTATGATCGATGCTTTGGTGTGAGTGGTCCTATAAAGTGGAATAAATTGCCTCTAGATGTCCGCAGTGCAAATAGTAAGAGCACTTTCTCTAAAGGACTGAAAACAGTTTTGTTTCGTAGAGCAATATAATATCTATCTAAATAACAGCGCCCTTGGAATGATCTTGAATCATTAAACGGCGCTATACAAATTATTATTATTATTATTATATTATATATTCCGGTCACTTGACGATGTTAAGAAGAACTGAAATGTCCTACATTTTTTTTCTACAAATAATCTTTGCTGTCTATTTAAGGGACCACTGCATGAACGGGCCTATTTCATCTCCTTGATCTTTCCTTCCATCTATTCATGTAGGTATTAAGGTTGTCACTATACAGAAAGGAAGTGGGAATAGATAGGTAGGTGTATCAAAGACGAGGGGGAGAGATGAGCGATTAATCCATATAATGGTAATTAGTTATCCCAGTGAACACAAACCAGCTATAGGTAATAATACCTATTTAGGTATATATAAATCCTTCAGTCAACTGTAGCTGCATGACCAATTATCTGTACGCTGTTCTGCATTGTAGGTAACCAAAGGTAGCTTTCAACCTACATATATGTATGTAATATATTCAAATGTGGTCCAATATTGACAACAACTCTATAAATGCAAAGGGTGGCCATTGGCCATGTATTTCACGAAACAAAACATTTGGATATATATTAATTTATTTCTTTTATATCAGAAAATTAAAGTTTTGTACATTTTGTGGTTACATATGAAGCTTTTAAAAAAAATGCAAGCCAAAATTATTTTTTTGTAATAAAAAAAATTCAAGCTGAGCAGTAGGTACCTACCTACCTATAAAAATAGTAAAATAAATGAGTGATAAAAAAACAATATATAAAAGGAACAAAATAAGGAAAACGAGGGATTATTAGTATAATGGAAGGAACTTAGGGGTAGTGCTCATACACTCCCTAAACTAAGCATAAATGCTTGTACTATAGGTGAATAAAATCAGTCGTGCCAGGATTCGAACTCGCGATCACTGCTACCACCAACCTAAATGGGTTTGTTGAATTATTTTTCAAATGTTGCTAATAATTATATAGGTATCAATAATTTGGCGATTTATTTACACACGGCCTCCCCCTACACAAGCTTTGTCAGATATAAGAGGGAGGCCATGTTGTATTAAATTATGTTTTATATGTGTTATACTATTGTTTTAATGTATGTATTTCTTGTATTGTAATAAATAAATAAATAAATAAATCAATTAATCAATCAATCAATCAATCAATCAATCAATCAATCAATCAATCAATCAATCAATCAATCAATCAATCAATCAATCAATCAATCAATAAATAAATAAATAAATAAATAAATAAATAAATAAATAAATAAATAAATAAATAAATAAATTAATTAATTAATTAATTAATACATAAATAAATAAATGAATAAATAAATAATTAAGTAAATAAATAAATAAACAAATAAATAAATAAATTAATTAATTAATTAATAAATAAATAAGTTAATAAATAAATAAATAAATAAATAAATAAATAAATTAATTAATTAATTAATTAATACATAAATAAATAAATGAATAAATAAATAATTAAGTAAATAAATAAATAAACAAATAAATAAATAAATAAATTAATTAATTAATAAATAAATAAGTTAATAAATAAATAAATAAAAAATAATTGTGATGAGTTAAAAATAGAGGTCATGACAGCGCTTAGTTATGATGAGTCCTGACTTGCCGCGACTCTTCGGCTAGATGTAATATCCCAGTTCCAGTCCTTAAAGCTAAACGTAAGCCTACGTAGTAGAATCAAGTGTCTGAATAATTTGAGGTGCACAGAAGAGAGCTGCTCTGTGCCGGCAACTGCACCGAACGCCTTCGGACCTCTGCGAATGCGCGACCAAAAAAATGTATTTATTCAACAACTGAATTTCTCAACGCTTGAAAATAAGCGAGTAACACTACCGTCATCTATCGAATTCAGCAATAAACTTTTGAATTAAATTCCAAGAATATAAAGTGATACCTTATTCCGAGAGACAAACCAAATTGTGAGTTGCTAAAAAAATAATTACCCACACGAAAAATGATATATATTAATTTATCATAATATTATTATACTGTTTTGAGACATTACCTACCTAGTACTACCGCCACCTATCGAAGCTAGCAAACATTTGAATAATATTCTAAAAATAAATGTTTTATTATTCGAGATTCGAACCAAAATGTGATTATTTTTAAAAAAATATATAACACGAAAATTGTTTTATATTAATTTATATAAAATAAAATAAAAATAAAATAATACAAAAAAATATACATACAATAATTAATTAAACGAATAGCACCCATGTTAATAAACTTTTTAATTAAATTCGAATAATATAGCAACATAGTATGATATTATTCCGAGATTTGAACCAACATTCATTTTTATCAATACCTACTGCCCTCACGAAAATTGTATCATAATTGTAATTGTACCGAAATATTTATCCGCAAGTCAACCGCCTTGGCATGGTTAGTAAGCAGTTTAGTTTCTGTGCGAGAGTCCTAGGTTCGATCCCCAGCAGAAGAGCATTTTTGAATGATTTTTTAACGCAATTCTTGCTTCCCTAGGCTGGAAACACGGGTTAGTTGAAAGAAATTGCAGAAATGGCAATAATAAAAGATTGGGCACTTTTATTATATTCCCTCACGGGCCATATAAATTTGTAAAAATATAAACTTTACATAAAAATAGACGGAGTTGACAGAGAGAACCAGATGTCATACACCTTTATACTTGTCGGCCTTCGTGGCTTAGTTGATTAGATACCTGACAACTGAGCTAAGGGTCCCGGGTTCGATTCTCAGTGGAGACACCGTTTATAATCGTGTTTTCAGTCTGGATCTGTGGGACGATAAATATCAGGACCCCAGATCGTAGCAACTTTTTATTGGTTGTTTGGTGAATTAATATTCGACGAATCATTTTGAAAAAATAACTTAGTTTGGATATTAATAATGAAAAATACACCTTAACGTTTGAATATATTCCTATATATTCTTGTAAAAAAATAATAAGCATACCCCGATTTTTGACATTTATCTTATATTTCTAAAAAAAACTATAGGTATAGAGCAATAAATATTTTTTTAAATTAAAGAAGTACAAAATATCTGGAAAAATATGTTGTGACGTTGCCTTTATGCATCAGGTTAAGTAAATAAACCAAAAAAACTTTTATTTCGCAATGGCGCTGAATGGAAAATAAATGTTTATATATATTGCCCTACGCCTTATGGTCTTTTGAAAAATTAAAGATAAACGTTGAAAATAAGGATATTCCATTATTTTTCTACAATAATTTATACAGCAAATTATCAGAAAGTTATATAAGGTATATTTATCTTCGTTAATACCCAAACTATCTAAATTATTTTTTTCAAAATGATTGATTAGAAATAATGATGGTTCATCAAATAGAAAAGCATAGCGTATTTGTCGTGGCGAAGGATTTTGAGTTGCACGTATTTGATACCCAATTGCTTCTCTATAAATATTACCTATTACAAAAAAAAAATTAACAAAAAATATTCTATAATAAAATATAGTAATGTCACCCTTGTGCGTTTGTGAGATTAGCTCCAAGTAGGTAGGTATGTCGATTTGTAATGTCAAACGCAAATTGGTATTTAACAATGGGTCAAACTGAATCTGCAATATATGTATGTATGTTTTTGTACCTACCTTCTGTATGATATATGTATTATGTACCTATATACATATATCACAAACATTATTACATCTTAAATTCACCATAAAAATCAAATGTTAGCTCATTAAATTGAAATCTAAGGAAAAATCAGTTGAGAAATTTATGATATACCTAGGTACATAAATAATGGTTTGTGAACAGCAATAAATTATCCAATACACAGTAGTGTAATAACACATTTTTACTCCTCACTACTCCAAGGCGATATAGTGGGGGAGTTAAGAATTCCCAATTTATAAGGTTATTTTTTATTGCAGATTATCAACTAGTATCATGCTGAGATTGTATCCTGAAAGTTTCATCACAATGCATCTGTGTGTGTGTGTGTGTTTGAGTAATGTGAACTATGTGCTATATACAGCGTGTTGTAACCATAAGCTCAGGATAATTGTTTATTGTTTATTGTTGTTTATCGTCCATAGACCCTAGCTCGGGTACTTGGACTCGTCAATTTTACACTCATAGTTTTATAAAATATATAAAAATATAATGGACAATTTTTTATAGTCAATTCAATGCTGAAGTGAATGTAAATGGTTCACTCCAGCATTTCGTCCACAGAATAAAAAGATTTATCAACGAGGTACGTCTTCACTGCTCCTCGAAATTTATCAACATTCAGAGACTTGATTCCTTCCGGCAGCTTGTTGAATAGACGCACACTGAGACAAATAAAGCTTTTAGATAATTTTGCTAATCTGTGCTCCACGGGTCGGATACTTCCCTTTGAGCGAGTGTTATAATCGTGATATTCCGAGTTCAGAGGGGTGTTGGGCATGTTTTTGCGTGCATATAGTAGGCATTCATAAATATACATGCCAGGAAGTGGGAGTATGTCCAATTCTTTAAAATAATCTTTGCACGACTCCCTTGACCCCATGCTTTTCAATGCTCTAATTGCACGTTTCTGAAGTATAAAAATTCGGCTCCAATCAGCCCCTCTGCCCCAGAATAAAATTCCATATGACATAATACTCTGGAAGTAAGCAAAGTATACAGATCTAGCTGCCACTTCGCCACAAGTTTCCTTAATTTTTTTTATCGCATAAATTGCTGAGCACAGCTTCTTAGATATTGTCTCAATGTGAGGTGTCCACTCAGTGGCGGCTCCCCCAAAGGGGCTCTCGGGCTGAGCCCTCCCAAAAATTTTGTTCGATAGATTCCAAAAATATTTGCTAAATTAATTCTGGAAATTCATTATTTGTTTTAAAAATAAATGTATTTCCACCTTACGGTTGTAATAGTAAAATACTGCAATAGTTCGTTTCATACAGCGAGATTCTATGAAAAATTTTGTTCCGCGGGCACAATGTACTTGCGCCCGAAGAACTGTATGTAAACTCATATAATTGATTCCAATGCCGTAGTACAATATTATGCGAAATGTATGGAGCTCTCGGGCACGTTCCTATATATGTTCATGAATTTACAGGAATATATCTCTTTCCAGTAAGTTGTAGATGAATTAGTGTATTTATGAACACAACTAATATTAGCGTCTGCGCACTTCGCAATAAGCGGTCAGCTGGAGTGCTGAAGGCCGTTGATGACAGCGCGCCATTTTGCATGTTGTGTTGTGGTTGTGTTTGAAGAGTGATGAAATACGGTTAATTTAATATTTTTAATGATAATTTTTGACAATAGTACACGGTGAATAGTATACATAATTTAATTTCGCGTTACTTTAATTACGATGATCGTGTGAATGTGAAAAAATAAGGGCCTCCCGGCCAATCATCTCATTATCTCAAATTAGTTATTGTAAATCACGTAAATATATTCGAAGTTTTAAGATGAATTTGTAATAAAAAACGTCATGGCTTTGCAGGTGTAGTGAAAAGAATGCGTATTGCGGGCGCAGTGAAATGTTGTTGTCCGTGTTTACTTTTTGACAATAATTCTGATGTAGGTATTTAATTCTGACTCTGACAAAAACAACT
The DNA here is from genome assembly GCA_963576475.1 of Molanna angustata. Taxonomy (NCBI): domain Eukaryota; kingdom Metazoa; phylum Arthropoda; class Insecta; order Trichoptera; family Molannidae; genus Molanna; species Molanna angustata. Next base: position 11,557,165 of record OY754981.1, read on the forward strand.
AAATCCAACATGTATGATATATGATCCACCCGACCCCCCTTTCTTTCAGGTATTGTAATTGCAGTTTAACAGGAGAATGATGATAAACACTGATCATGCATATGCATGAAAATGATATTTTTTCACCTCTGTCGAAATTTCGCAAGTATACTGAATATTTTCTCCTTTTAAATACACTTTTCCTTTCAAGAAAAAAATTGAGCCCCTCTAATATTTTAGGTCGCAAGCCGCCACTGTGTCCACTGCAACTTTGCGTCAAGTATGACTCCGAGGAATTTTATGTTGTCTGCCACTACCAGTTTGGTAAAAAGGTATTCGCTTTTATAAAATGGCATTGAAGAATTATAAAGTATTCATAATAAAATATGTAAAACAAAAATAATTTTACAAAAATAAGTCATTTCATGAACATGCTGAACATTTTCCATACAAAATTGGAGTTGAAACTTTGTGGAGTGACTTTGTAGTGAGAAGTATACCGTTGGCCACAACCCACTTGTTTTCTTACGTCAATGAAATACGTTACGTTACGTTAATGAAAAAATACAAAAACACTTCCACAATAGGTAATTATAATTTGAAAACAGAGAGTTGCGCTGTGGATATTACAAGAGGCTCTACAAATATAGCGGATTTTTTTCTTCTTCGTGAAATTTTGACAATCCCTGATAAATATCTGTGTAGCCTATTTCTATTGGATACATTATTAAAATAAAAAATAAAATTATGAACTTAACACCTACATATGTAGATATGATTATATCCTTAAATATAGTAGGTAAGTACAAATTACATTCCCTAAAAATCATCTTATAGTATGGCCTATATAGACACAAATTTCATTGGACGCATAAAAAATCACGACAACAATAGTATGTAATCATTTTTACATTAAGAGGGTGACTGCTGCCAACGTACCTATTTTTTCAATTTGATATACCATCATTATTACTAAACGAATCATTTTGAAAAAAATAACCTAATTCTGTATATATTCTTGTAGGAAAATAATAAGCATACCCCGATTTTAGACATTTATCTTAAATTTTTAAAAAAATATAAGGTATAGAGCATATCTACTAGATACTTATGGTCAATCTGTTTCTTAAGTAAAATATTTTTTTGTTTTTTATTAAGGGGTGCAGCATTTAGATATATTGTTTAATAATGTTTTCATCATTCAGAACATATATTTGTTTCGGAAGAAAACTATAAAATAAACAAAAAATAAATTGGCTGCCTTAAAACGGGAATTATTCCTAGTTAGGCAGACAAAGGTAAAAAGTGGAACACACCCTATATACCTACCACAAAAATGGTTTAATTCATGTATTATATACTTATTCATATATATATTGTATATATTATTATTTTTTCTTTGTATACATTCAATATTGTTCCAATGTAATTTGTTTTAAAAAGTAAATAAACAATTATTATTATTAAGAGCAATATTTTTTTTCATAAATTAAAGAAGAACAAAATACCTGGAAAAATATGATATGACGTTGCATTAACGTATCAGGTTAAGTAAATAAACCTAAAAAACTTTTATTACGCAATGGCGCTGAATGTAAAATAAATGTTTTCAGGTTTATTTACTAAACCTGAAGCATTAATGCAACGTCACATCATATTTTTCTAGATATTTTTGTCTTCTTTAATTTAAAAACAAATATATTACTCTACGCCTTATAGTTTATTAAAAATATATGATAAACGTTGAAAATCGGGGTATGCCATTATTTTTCTACAAGAATTTATACAGAACATTATCAAAAAGTTAAGGTATATTTTTGTTTATTAATATCCAAACTATCTAAATTGTTTTTTAAAAAACGATTTGATAATAAATAATGATGGTATATCAAATTGAAAAATAGGTACGTTGGCAGCAGTCCCCCCCCTTAAACTTATTACTGGTTGATGAATAATTTTCTTCTGCCGTTATCGCAGTAGAAAGCAAAGCGATACGGTAGACACTATAAATAATCATTAAATACTTACTTATATGTCATCCCACTCCAGAATACAGCAACCGCAACGGCATTGTCATTAAACATCTTCAAGTCCTCAGCGTCGCATTTCACTTGTCATATCTTGACAGATGAGGAGGTGTTCGTCAGTTTGTATCTCTCCGCAATTGCAGGAAACATCCTCTTATACCCCACCTTAGCATGTTCTCTTTACATCTGGTGACACCGACGCATAATCGATTAAGTGTCTTCCATGTCAGGTAGGGCAGTTGGTGTCCCGGTCCCAAACTTTCCAACAGGTCGACCTGATCTCCACCGTATTTTGCTTGCCAAAGATCTTTCCTTGCCCTATCTGGTGATTTTAGAGGGGATGTAATTCTATGAAAGCTTTTCCTTGATTTTAGTCTTGCTACCGGTGGTTTGTGACCAAACAAAGAATGTCCGAGAATCATTAAATAAAAACACAATTAATGATAGAAAAGTTATAATAATAGTCGAGTATGTGTATGACTATAAAAAAATTGTTAAGCACACAGCTAATAGCCTTATAATAAAACAAAGCTTTCGTCCAACACAATATAAAAGCTATCAATATAATTACTTAACTAAGTAGGTTGATGATTGGTATTTGCAGCCCGCCACCGTAACGGGGGTAATTTAACGGCATCCCGGGACGATAACGAGTCGTTAATCGTTACATTACGTTACACAAACAATAATGTCGAAAATGTACACCAAAACTTTAACGGCGCTGAACCCTTTGATACCCACACAAAAGCTACTCGTTAAAATTAACCCTTATTTAATATATAAATAACGAATTTATCATTCATGCCATCGCGGCATATTCCACAATTTGGGGTATCCAGCGACAGGTGTGCATAAAGCACAACACACACAACAGTCTCGCCTCATCTTAAAGGCGTTACAGTCAGAATGTGAGATATTATTTTGCCTGTTGAATTTTCGATTAGCCGGCTATCATGGGACGCCATAGTAATAGATAGTAATAGAAAAGTGGGGAAGCACTATTCAGAGCCGGTGCGTCACAGCAGATCAGTTTTGTATATATTTACATACAAAATATATTGGTGAGATTAGGATTCCTCCCCCCGAAGGCCCTATGTCCTCCAGAAACATTAACCGTATCACCATGGAAACCCTGCTGGACTATTGGCAGGCTCGATGGAGCTCGTGCCCCGTGGGACGGACAACATTCTTGTCTTTCTCTGATGTGAAGACTAGACTTCGTCAATATTGGGCCGTCCCAGATTTCTGGACATCCCAGTTCATTACAGGACACGGCAGCTTTAATAGCTACCTTCATAGATTCCGTCTTGTAAACTCGTCCTCATGTCAGTTATGCCATCACTCCGACCAAACTTTGGAGCACATCATCTGGGAATGCTCTCACCCATATCTGTCCTACAACAGAACGGAGCTCCTCGATGCTGTCCGTGGGCCTCTTCAAGGTCCCATTAGGCATGCGGATTTAGTGGTCTCTAAGAATTTTACAGCCATCAAATTGTTTTGCCATGGCTATAGTGCCCTTCTATCTGCTGAATAAAAAAAATTAAAAATCCAGAGTGTCCTTGGTCAACTCTCTGACGCCCAGTTTTACAGTCACAGGCTTGAAGTACTCTCGCGACAATCCATGTCTGTGAATATTATCTTCACTGACGTTGATTGTTATTTTTTGCACAATTGTGCCGAGACCACGAGTCTAGAGGAGCTACTAAAACTACTCTTCGTGCCATGCATTCTTTGTCATTCTTACTAGCGTTCTGCGAAGGGGCCGTTTTCAGTAACCATATGCGGAGTGGGTGGAGGTGGGCGTATATATTTATTTAACACGTAATCAAAATTCAAATAACCAAATTATGGAGGCTTGAGATATTTATGGTTTCACATATCCAGACTGAAAATATAATTAATTGTGTCGATGTAGTCCGAGATAATGATGTCATGACCATGTGAACAGCATTCTGAAAGAGTATAAAACTTGAATAACAGACGAACACGTTGTATGAGACGATGCATGGATATTGCTGTGGCGATGGATGCGTGTAGAAAAATGTGGCGTTAGGTTCTATCTTCCTACTCCGCGGAGGACGTGACGTGATGGTATGCATTAAATCAAAAATATAATTTAAAAAATCTTACTTTGAATCCATAAAATGAAGCTACCTTAAACAATTTCAAAGACTTTAACAACTTCTGTCATAATTATCCTTGCTATAGGTAAGTAGCAGATTCGTATTAAGTAAATTATTTCCAGAGATCTGATGGTCTACATTTCAAAAGATCAGAAGTCAATGACAGTACACGAGAGTGTGAATCATCTTATTCACATTAGTCGATTGTTCTTTTCGTACTATGGTGCCGAGATTGCTAATTTAGAGAGGGCTCTATGGGCTATTTTTGTGCTATGCATTTTTTTATCGATCAATTGGCGTTCTGTCAAGGAGCCGTATACAATCCCCATAAGCAGAGCGGATGGTGAGTTTTGCGAATATAAAGCTACCAACTCCTACCTAACTCTATATTATTCTCTCAAAATTAATTAAGTTATTTCAAATTTAAGTAATTGAGATTTAAACGGAAGCAAATGAGCATGCTCAATATATTTGAGATATGAAGCATTTGACGTCTTCCAAGAAATAAGATTTTAAAAAACTATTAAAACTATCTTTATACTGAGAGAACTAAAAATGAAGTAATAATTAATAATAATCACTTTCTCATTTTCACAAAAACAAAAGTATTTATAACAGACAATTTAACGATCGTTTAAAATGTTAATTGCAGTGCACTTAACACGATATTATTTTTGTTGCCAAAATATACTTACTTCGCATTCCGATAGGTCATAAGTAAGTGCCAACGTTTTTATGACTCATGATACAGAATCACAAACAGGGCTGTCAACAATGAAACTCAATTATTAATAAGGTGAATTTTATTAGATACCTACACTCAAAGACTTCTACATTCATATATTGAAATACAGTTTGTAGATACAGAATCACAAACAGGGCTGCCAATAATGAAACCCAATTATTAATAAGGTGAATTTTATTAGATACCTACACTCAAAGACTTCTTCATTCATATATTGAAATACAGTTTGTAGATATTTCGAACGACCTTTTGAACATTTTCGTGAGCGAAATATTTAGTTAATTTACAAGGTTTTAAAAACGATTTTCCAGTTACAAAAATTGACGAAAAAAACAAAAAAAATATTTCATCAAAAATCTCAAGCTTTTATGTTAAAAGTGAAAATAACAAATAAATTATAACAGTATTTTTCTGCAGATAAGATTTATGACGACCGAACGTTTTCGCCATGCATGTTTTTAATGCATTTATAATCAAATGGTATTTTATTTTATTTTGACTCATTTTTCATAAATGATTCAAAAACAATTTTAATTGAAATTAAAGTAACAGTTGATATAACAATAATAGAATATGTAATAAAACACTACAATATGTTCTGGGACTGTGTAAAATAACAATCCCAGAACAGGCTTTTGCCTAATGGGACGTTATTAGTTAGTTTGTATATGTTGAATTTTTTTGTGTAATAAGAATAATAAATAAATAAATAATAATTTATGACGATTATTGCTTACATAAATAATAATTTATGGCGGGGCCTTGCATGGGCTGCATTCGGTAAACTGTCGTATATTCTCAGATCCAAACGATTTGCAAACCACTTGAAGAAAAAAGTATTTGATATGTGCATCCTCCCAGTACTAACATATGGTTTTGAAACTGTTATTTTTACAAAACGTACAGTACAGAAACTCCGAGTAACGCAACGAGCAATGGAGAGGAGGATGCTAAACATTAGTCTTCGTGATCGAAAACGCAACGAATGGATCAGAGAAAGGATAAAAGTTACCGATGTTGCATACAAGGTAGCTTCCTTAAAATGGAATTGGGCTGGCCATGTAGTAAGACAGCAGATGATCGATGGACCAAACGCACCCTGGAGTGGCGACCGAGAACTGGACGCAGAAACCCGGGCAGACCGCAAACAAGATGGTCTGACGACATTAAACGAGTGGCAGGAGGTCAATGGCACAGGGTGGCGAGGGATAGGGAAGCATGGAGGCTGAAAGGGGAGGCCTATGTCCAACACTGGACGAATAATGGCTGATGATGATGATGATTGCTTACATTTTTTGTAGGAGGATATGTACTCCACCATCAAGAATCAGGCTGTCACAATGTGACTTAAAATCAACACCCAGAAGACAAAGTACCTCTACCTATCCAAATTAAATTACTTTAGGAAGCCACCCTATAATGATGTGGTTGTCAGTGGGGATAGGATAGAAGAAGTGGATAAGTTCACGTATCTGGGTAGCATTCTTACTAACACCAATGAGATGAGCGTTGAGATAATGTCCCGAATTCAAAGTGGCACAAGAGCAGCAGCGGCACTGGGAGCATTCCTGTCTCCAAAGTCCATATCGCGAAGAGTGAAACTCCAGGTCTATAATAGCCTAATTAAACCAGTAATCCTGTATGGTGCTGAGTCCTAGTGCATGACACTCAAGGACCAACAAAGACTGCTAACATTTGAAAACAGGATATTACGTAAAATATTAGGCCCAAGAGCAAAATTGCGGCAGGTACCTGAAGACCACGAAGCAATGAGGACATTCGTGCATTGAAAGGACAACCCTTAATCACCAGCGAAATCAGGTCCAAAATATTAGCTTGGATTGGACATGTTGTCAGATCAGGGGAAGAAAGAGCCACAAAACGTATTCTGCAAAATAACCCAGTGGGCAAGAGACCCCTGGGAAGACCAAGGCAGATATTGATGGACAATATTACCCGAGATCTGAACGTGCTGAATGCTTGTGATGACTGGGAGTCCACTGCAGCTGATAGAAAGGCTTGGAAAGCTATTGTTCAGAAGGCTAAAGCTCTACCGGAGTTGTATGGCCATCGGAAGTAAGTAGTAAGTAATTATGTTAACAAAAAAGTTGTATTTTCAAATTTCGAATATTGAATCTATAGAGAAGATCCTCTAACATCTAAAGCATTGATAGCTCAACTAGTTTTTTTGTTAGAAATACCGTATAATTAAAATATTTAAAAAAATCAAGTATAATAACAAGTGATGACCCTGCTCAAGAGTAGGCACCTTAATAATATTATTATTTAGTTTAGCTGTAGATTGAGTGGATCTTTGAGTGAGTTGAGAATACAGATTTGCTGTGATGTGAGTGTTGAGTGAGTAATCTAAGTCTAGGCGGACTCAAAAACGGTGCTTATTTTTATTTTACTACCAAACACACACACACAGTGCTTTCACACGGGAGCTTTCATCGTTGGAACAGAAACACTTTAGTCATTTGTTTTATTAACAGACCATTAGTTATATTGGCATTTTATTTTTCAAAGTTTATTTCTATTTGATAGCTCCGAATATTATGTTAGATATCTTGAATATATCCTAGGCCATGTCCCTCATGGGGAAGGCAGATACAACAAAACGTTTATATCTTGTCACGCATCGGTGGCCTCATTAACATTCATGCATTGTCTCGTACGTGTTTTCACATTATACGGTGTCAATGGTTTCACAGTTGATAATAATTTGTTTGAAAAATCTAGTGTGTTACGTATCCTTTACCCTTAGCAAAAACAGTCTAGCCAATCCTTTGCCCTTTACCCTCGACACAGTCAAATCAATCCTTTATCCCATAACATTCATAAAGTCTGTCTAAATAGTCTATTAGCATGACCTATTAACTTGAGAAATACAGTCAAGATAATCTATAAGCTTGACCATATATTAGCTACTAGCTGAGTAGCATCGCTCATACGCTCAGCTTCTAAGCTAGGGCTTGCAGCCAGCTTTTTTGCTGTTTGTTCTTTTAATATTTTATTTATTGTTTTGAGTATTTTTTTCTCTGTTTTGTTTATTTTATTTTTATTGAAAAAGATATTCAAGCCAGCCCCCTAGACAACGTGTCATTTAATTCAAGAAAAGAAACAAAAAAAGATAACTCAATGTATGGAAGTGACAGTTGCCTGTCACGTGACAACTGTCACTTCCATACATTAAGTTATCTTTTCTCGTTTCTTTTATCTTTTACAGTTTCTGTATCGCACAAATTTTATTTGAGATGGTACCATAAGTACGTACCTAAAATAAATATTGTATACAACGAAATAAACGTACAAGTAGGTATATATACTTTGCCAAATTTTCTTGTAAATATGAATAAACACGTTTCGTCGTAAATACCGTATTACGAAAATTGGATTCGAATACGATCCGCCTACTTCTTGGTGATGGCCGCCCACACAAACACAAGACACGCCCAAGTGTTATAATATATTATGGTAAGCACAGAGTGTCACTCATTGGGACTTTTAACTTATCAATTACGCTTACTCGGGAACATTTCACTCATATAATACTGCCAATCTAGATGTGATGTCGAGGACATAACGAGATGGGGACGTAGCAGAAGGCGCTTCTGGAGAGACCACGTCAATCGTATGGAAGGCAACAGATAGGCACATAGTTAAATTGCAAAGATGCAAAACCCCAACAATAGAAGACAGCTAGGAAGATCATCATAGAGATGAAAGGAAAGCTGGACCGCCTCCTATCAGGATTCTTTACCTCCACAAATAAGTCATAATATTTTATTTAATTTTTATTTGTTGGTAAATTCATAGAACATTACATAACATTGTGCACATAATCCTAGTGTCCGACCGAAACAGGATTTTCTACCGAAACCGAAACCGAAACCGAACCCGAATCTTCGGTATCTCTCTCAGTTTTGGCTGAAACCGAAACCGAAACTTTATTAGACAGTTAAAAATCTATTGTTTACTGAAATTTAGGTTATTGACACGTGTACAATGAAATAAAAAACAATACTTGAAGTAAGTATGTGGAAAAATATTTTTTATTTCTGCTAATAAAAAAAAACGAAAAATTATTAATAAATTAATAAATTACTTTAGTAATCGTAATTAAAAAAGCCCAATATTGTACGCTAAAAAAAGCAGATTTTCTACATTTGCTTCTACGAATGGCCGGCGAACTCAACTGATGAACTGATTGATGATGGCGGGTGACACTCGAGTCACGAACTTCCCCTTAGTCAGCCGAACGAATTGCGATAATTCACGAACGCAGAGTTTCGGTGCGGCCGAAGGTTCGGCAGATTTTCTGCCGAAACCGAAACTGATGCCGGAACTAGATTTTATTGCCGAAACCGAACCTTCGGTCGGTCACTGCATAATCCTTTAAATATAAATGCGTTCCACTAACGAATTCACACTTGAATTATTACAAAATTATAAACAAATAATAAATATGAACTAGAAGGCAAGTCTGGACAAGTGGTGAAATCAAAACCCTCATGATTACCTATATCATGGATATAATTATCATATGGAGTTGTATAATATATTAAGATAATTATATCCATGATATGAGTAATCATGAGGGTTTTGATTTCACCGCTTGTCCAGACTTACCCCCTAGGTGCAAGATTAAGGCCCTACGGATTATGGGATGTACATTTTTTAAATTATTTATTTATATATAGGTACCTACGAGTTACGTTCAATATACATGTTATAAAAAAAATATTAATGTTTCCTTTCCTAATTTAAGCTAGAAACTTGTGTTTAGGAAAGCAACAGGTTTAGGTATATAAAACAAATCACATAACTTAAAAAAAAAATATTAACAATTGTAAAAAAATAAACATTTCGAAACCAAAAGCAATAGAAAAATAATTTAAAAATAAACATTTCAAATAAAGAAAAAATTCATCGTCAAAACCATAATATACACACTTAATTATTGAAACACGAACAAATTTAATATTGTACGTGTATCACCAAATCTGCATATCACCAAATATTTTTTCGTGAGAAAGTGTAAAATTTAGAGGTTTTTCTTAAAAGGTTAGAATAGTAATTAAAAAACTTAAAAAGTAAAATATTCAGTCGATATATTTTCATATTCTCTGTTGAATGGATAAAAAAATTGTTTTTGCCTAGTACCTAGTTTTGAACAGTAAATAATTAAAAAAGGGTTTTATGAAAACTAATCTTACAAAAAATACGATAAAGAATAAATATGCAAAAATAAACTGTTCTTTATTTCAAAGTCGTATCTTTTGATGATTATGAGGAAAAGATTATCAGAATTTGTATGTCTTAGAAATATGAATAATGTTAATTTTCAACTATTTGGAGCTGGCCCTCTAGCTAAGTGTAAAATCTAACGATTCTGTCACGGGATACCAAACCTTTTATCTTTGAACAACTAGAAATCAAGCAAAAAGTATATTTTTACACAAAGACATATTAAAACTTGTTTTATTTAATATATTAATATATCATAAAACGTTCATACGATCCAACTAATGGATATGTCAAAAGAAAATATAAAGCAGACCTACATTAACAGCTTAAGTTCCGGAACTTTTATAGGTCATAAATGATATTCTTTTTAATTGACGGGCAACAAACTAAATATATACCTACACTCCGTATCTTGTATTTCTGAAATTTACAACACATAATTGTATATTTGATACATAATTAAATGTCGAAATACGTTGCATCATTTGTAAAAATATTTATTATAACGTATCTAATTTATTTGTCATAACGATTTCCGATTGTCAAAGATTTGTTTAAAATACTTAGAAAACTTTCGATGAATAGAACACTATTAATTTTTTTAACAGGGGTTTTATAGTTACAATTTGTAATACAAAAACTGCACAAGCTATCACGATAGACGTTAAAAATTTCTTTTCTATCTCTTGGGCGAGTCGAACATAAATATCCCTTGTACTCGTAATAAATATATCATTCATTCTATTTTACGCTTGATATTTCGCTCCAATCATGCCTAAGGTATTTAATTACATTTTTGCTCTAATAGTTCGTCACATTAATTATAATTTATTTTAGCGTTCAAATAGTGCAGCAGTTGTACATAATATGAAATATAATTTAGTATGACTAAAATGACACATTAATTACATAATTCATCCAACGACGGTTCTTCACACGTATGCTATTAAAATGCTAAATATATAACACAATTAAATGTCTTTTAGCAAACAGCTGAGAGAGGCGATATTTTGATTGGGTGACTTCAGTAGCAATATGATAATGTTTGTTCAGCATGATTATTTAGATAGCAAAAATGATATTAATTCAATTATTAAAACATCTAAAAAAAATATAAGTACATAACATAAAAATCCGTCACAAGATCGACCGAAATATATACAACATAAAAATCCGTTATAAGATCGACCATATTATACAAATAACGTAAAAATCCGTTAATGGTCAGCCAAAAAATACACATAACAAAAAATCCGTTACAAGATCGACCCAAAAATACACATAACATATAAATCCGTTACAAGATCGACCAACTTTCACAAATAACGTAAAAATCCGTTAATGGTCGGCCAAAAAATACGTATAACATAAAAATCTGTTACAAGATCGACCAAAAAATACACATAACATATAAATCCGTCATAAGATCGACCAAAATATACGCATAACATAAAAATTCCCTGCAAGATCGACCAAAATATATGCATAACATAAAAATCCCCCACAAGATCGACCAAAATATACACATAACATAATAATCCGTTAATGGTCGACCAAAAATACATATTCCTAACATAAAAATCCGTCACAAGATCGACCAAAATATACACATAATATGAAAATCCGTTACAAGATCATACATAGGTAAATAAACCATCACGGCATGTCCCACAATGTGAGATAAACAGAGACAGGTGTTCGGGTGTGCATTATCTTATAAGAGGACTGTTGGGTTGCAGAAACCCCACGCCGTCATAGTCTTGAAGATGCCCAAACAAGGCAAAATAGCTATCGACGAATTAAAAAATATACGTAGAATCTAAAACATACTGTTTTATTTTTTAATATAATTTAAAATGGAATTGAATTCTACTACGTAAAATATCCACAATTACTTCAGTTAAAAATTGTGTTTGGGATAGGTATTATTTATTCTACTTTATCGATTATAAACCAAAATACTCATTCGATTATCTTTATATTTTACAAAATTGTATATCTAATACTCGCTTAGACCCCATTAGATTTTGAAGAATATCTGAATAGTACTTCTCAATTTTAACTGTCAAATTTTTCGGCTCAGGAAAGTTAAAATTTGCAAATTTTATATCTAATACTCGCTTAGACCCCATTAGATTTTGAAGGATATCTAATCAATTCTTCTCATTTTTTTAAACTGTCAAAAATTTTAAGGTGAATGGGAAAATTGTTTTTTTATTTTCAAGTTTCTAAAATCGCACATCACTTTCATAAAATGACATTGAAGAATTATTAAGTTTTCATAAGAAAATAATAAAAACAAAAATGATTTAACAAACTCATTTCATGAAAATGCTAAAAATTTTCCATACAAAATTTGAATACTTGTGGAGTGACTTGATAGCGTTGCACACAACACACTCTGAAAATAGTAATTCTTCAAATAAGTATTCATAATAGTATTGATGTAACTTGATTAATTTTCGAGTACCTGAGTATCAAAACATGATTGACGACTCAACAAAAATCAACTCAAAAGTGATTTTATGATTCAAAAGTGATAAAAATATCTTTTCGTTAATTTATCATTGATAACTCATTTTAAACTATCTATCACATGATAAAATTTTGATTCCGTATTCATATAAATATATCTTCTAATGTATGGTAAACAAAGCAACAAAATTCTATTTACTCCCAAATTTACAACCAATCGTAACTCGTTAATAAGGGAATGTTACTTACCTACAAAATAAAACATACACTTTATGTCTCCGACGAATTCCACATGCTCTAGCCCGAAACAAAGTCGTATTGAAACCACGATCATAAAAGAAAACCTTAGACGAAAGAAATTCCAAAACAGAAATCGCTTGACATAGCAAAACCAACATGAGTCAAAGCGAAGTTTCAACATACCGGGATAGAGCCAAGAGCCAAAGTATCAATTAACCCAGGAGACGCAACGCTTGCTAAGTCTTGGACAGTGTCAAATGATGCGAATGATTTGGATTCTTCAGTTACATTACATTTGTCTGCGCAGCACCTACTCATTGTTTTACTACAAAATTCAACTGCTTAATAAAACGATCAAACCCTGACTTGACGCTGAAGCTGTTTTAACACAGTTCAACTAGGTAGGTACCTACATTATTAAACCAGCAAATTTGACTTGCGTTAAAGCTGGTCTGACACGAAGTATTAATACTCCATCTCACGTGGAATACGAACCGAATATGGACCGTGCAGTAATTTTTCTGGGTATACGACATGGACCCGATTATATCATTCCTTGACTGCGGTCTCATAGAATTATTATAAATCTATTTTGTTTTTGCATAACAGGATATGGCCGATTGCATTGTTGCAAAAGTATCTGTATTCTAGAATACTACAAGTCGTCAAGTAAGTTGTTAGTTTTGAGTTAATATCAAAATATTCAGAACTGAACGCATATTTAAGTATATCAAAAATGTAATCGAATCTGAGATATTTTTTTGCAATTGTCTTTAATTTTATGTGACTATGACAGTTTCAGGTAATGTACATTTTCAAGTAGCTATAAAATAAGAAGATAAATGGGTTGAAACAACTAGATTATTATAGTGGCATAATTAATTTTAAAAAATTGTGTCTCCCATATTTAGATACTTACTAAAACATCATTTTTAGAAGTAGCAACGTTTTTTTTTTTTCAAAAATGAATATGTCCTTATTAAACAAGTACATATACATCTTCCTACGTTCCATAAAATAAGCAAATTGATGCTTGTGCTATAGGTGAACGAAATCGGTCGAGGCAGGATTCTAACTCGCAACCACTGGATTACTAGCCCAGCGCGCTAACCGCTCTGCCATCGACCCATCTATGCTTCTTAGACTATTCTACCACGATGTTGGAGGCTCCATTTTAGCTAAGCAATGCATTGGTGTACTCATCTCGTGGCTGTCAATATATTTGATATGTTAAGATAACCGTTTGGTATCTGAGGTTTCAACCACAGATCCTTGGGGTGCTGTGTTTAGATATGCATCAATGAAAAAATATCCAAATGCGTCAGTCTCGTGTATCCGTGATCCACGAACTGGAATTATCACAATAGACTCTGACTCGACGACAAGCACGCTACTTGACATACTTATTTCTTCTGATGACATTTCATCTGATACTCCTCTTCATTCACAAATACGCAATAACCAATCCGATATCCCGCAAACTCCCATATCGACCTTCGCCAATTTCGATGAGCTCGATTTTATAATCAAGAATCTTCACCAAAACAAATCTCCTGGCATTGACCGCATTGACGCAGCTCTCGTACAAAGGTGCTGGCACATAGCTCGCCACGAGATTATCTTATTGTACAACAATTGCTTGCGAGAAGGCTACTTTCCGGATTGTTGGAAAACAGGTTTAATGACTGTTATTCCCAAGCGTAGTGACCTGGATCCTTCTGACCCAAAATCATATAGACCGATTACTTTACTACCTATTTTGGGTAAGGTCTTAGAAAAGCTTATATGTCGACGCTTAGAAGATCATCTTTCCAGTACCCACCCACTGTCCGATCGTCAGTTCGGTTTTCGCGCTGGGAAATCAACGGTTGATGCTATCTTGGCTATATCTGATATTGTTAGAAGCTCTGATAGTAAATATGTTATCTCTATATCTCTTGATATTGCGGGAGCATTCGACAATGCCTGGTGGCCTCTAATTTTAAAAAAACTTCGAGACCGTAAGATTCCTAGCAACATATATAAATTAGTGAAGAGCTATTTTACTAATAGACATGTGGCCATGCCCGGGGGACAAGATTTGCACTGGCGACCAATTAGCATCGGGTGCCCTCAGGGTTCTGTTCTGGGTCCACTGTTATGGAACATCTTGTTCGACGAACTTCTATCACTTTCAACGCCTACGGGCTGCAGTATTTTGGCATATGCCGATGATGCTACAATCCTTATTCAAGGTAACACCCGAGCACTTATTGAGCGCGCAGCTACTCAGTTACTTTCTTCTGTTGCAGATTGGGGTATAAGTCATAGACTCAATTTCGCACCTAAGAAGACGTATGGGTTAGTGTTAAAAGGCATAATGAAAAGTCCTCCCTCCATCAAATTTATCAATACGCGTGTAATATTTAAGGATAGGGTCAAAGTTTTGGGTGTTACACTAGATAGAGGCCTAACTTTCCAATACCATGTTCGTGCTGTATCCGATAGTGCAAAAATAGCCTTCCAAAAGATTTCACGTCTTGCTCGAGCTAGTTGGGGCCTTAAATTTCCAGTAGCAAGACTGTTTTACAACGCTACCTTTCTGAGTATTATGTGTTATGCCGCTCCTTGTTGGGCTCATCGTTGTGAAACCCAATACATTAGACGTCTGCTGCTTTCTGGACAGCGCTTCGCTCTAATAGCTTTAGCAAAGGCTTACAGAACCTGCGCTACCGACACACTTTCTATTCTCACAGGTATGGCTCCCCTTGATCTGGAAACACAGCGACGAGCTTCAATTCACAACCTGTATAGAGGTCGAAGCTCAATTTTGGGTGGTGTTTCTCTCCCACCTGTAAATTTACCCACAGTTCGTGGAGAGATTGAGAACTTGGCCCGGAGTTCTCTTTTAGATGCTTGGCAACGTCGCTGGTCTTCTTCTTCCGTGGGCAGACTGACATTTTTATTTCTTCCTGATGTGAGGACTCGAATTTTTTCCTCGTGGATTGTTCCCGATTATTGGACCACGCAATTCCTTACTGGACACGGCAGTTTCAAAAGTTATCTCTTTCGTTTTCACTTATCCGATTCGTCCTCATGTCAGCTTTGTGATAACCCTGAACAGACTTCTGAGCATATCCTATGGGAATGCACTGACTTCTCCGTGTCAACATTCCGACGAGAACTCTACGACGATGTCCGAGGGAATTTCTTTGGACCCATTGGACATGCGGACCTTGTAGCCACGAAGAGCAACTTTAGGGCTTTCAAGACTTTCTGTCTTAAATTCGGTGCACTATTATCTTCACTATCACTGAGCAGTGAGCCAGTTGTTTCAACATGATTAGCTCTCTTTGGCACATTAAGTGCAGTGTCTGCAAGGTTTTAGAGTTCTCCGGACTCTTCGTATGTTCTTTATGTGTTCTTTCAGAGTTTTGCAAGGGGCCGTTATTAGTCCCCATAAGCAGAACGGGTGGTGGTGGGGGAAGAACATGTTAAGATAACCACGCTCATTATATTGCTTGAGTGTGAAGATGCCAGGGGAGTATAATCCAAAACGTCATTCAAAGTCGTGAGAATATCATCCATAGGAGACGGGCACTTCACAAATAAAAGTCGAACTCAATAAACCACCGCAGCTTTTAACTAGATAATGCTTTTATATTATCATACCGTCATGCCATCCTGGTAGGCAAAGGGAACCGAACGCTAGACTGCTCTCTCTGTCTCTCTCTCTCGACATGCATTTCTCGCTTCATTCACGTCCATGCACCGTCTCATATACGCTATTCTATTTTTTACTCTCCACTACCAACTATGGAATAGTGGAGAGTCATGATTTCACAATTTTTAAGCATATTTTTTTTACATCAATTTCTCAACGGGTATCATGTAGAGAGTGTATACTTTGAGTTTCATCGAGATGTTTTTGTGTGGATGCCGTATTCCGTATGACGTATGCCGTACACAAATTTGAAAATTTGTGTCCTCTGTACAGCCCAAACCAAAAGACTGATGAACTTCATATTGATACCATATGTGTGAAGTACATAAACTTAGAGCTGATTAGTTTTCCATAGACAACGGTTAATTATTTCTCTATGATTTCATCTGTTAAAACTTTAAAAATGCTCTCACGACCTGGAAATTTGAGATATTTTCATTTTGTTTGAATTATTTATGCAAAAAAAAGAATTTTCACAAAACTGCATTCAGAGTTTGCCAACCTTAAAAGAAAAATATAATATCCTTTCAATAATTATGTTTCCATTAATCGATATTTTGTATGAAAAATATATAGGAGAATTTTTTGTTTGGCTTGAGATATTTTAATTTTTTTTAAATACTTTATACAATATAAGCAATCTTCACATAACTGTATTTAGAGTGTGCCAACTTTAAAAGAAAAAAATAATATCTTTTGAATAATTGAAGGGGTCAAGCGAACAACGTTGCAACCGACAAAATGTAAAAATTGAGAAAACTTAATTTTTGTTTTAAAAATGTTTATTTATATCAAAAGTCATTAATCAAGTGGCATTACTTATTTAATATCAATAATCTTTAAAAAAACTGCATTCGAAGTTGGTCAATGTTAAAAGAAAAACATACAACCGTTTGAAAAACATGTTCATAATAATAGATAATTGTATGAAAAATATATATATAACAAGAGAATTTTTTTATGTTTAGCAATGTTTAGTTATTTGATTTCATATTGATATTAGAGTGAAGCAGAGAAGCTTTATAGTGTAGTGGAGAGTTTAGCGTTGGCCACAACCCACTCGTTTTAAAATACAGCGTTTGAACATGGAATGGAATGAGTATTCGGGGCCGCCCAAGGAAGGGATGGCACGTCCATGTGAACGGTATTTCGAAAGACGAAAATGTTAGAAGCATGAACAAGAGACGATCATGTATAAAACGATGTATGAATGTTGACGAGGCGATGAATGTATGTCAAGATAGAAGTGAGTGGCGTTCGGTTCTAACTGCCTACCCCGTGAGGGACATGGCGTGATGGTATGTGTGTATGTATGCATTTGAACATCCAGATACAATATAAATGATACAGACAAATTACTTAAAACTTGATGCGAATGTAAACAGCTTCACTAGGTAAAGAGCCTGTGCTCAAGCAGTTTATTATTTAATATACATAGTATTATGTATATGATTTTAGTGCGCGTGTATGTCCGTCAACACCAATGGAGTCAAATTGAATGCTTTGACCCTAAGGAATTGAAAATGTTTATGACTAATTGTATCATTATTAAAATATAATCAAATAAAATACTGATTCATGATTTTCTTCCACTTGATTTAATAGAGTAGACTACTCTGAAGATATTTTTTAACAGATTTTTAATTGTCTCAATAGAGACGAAGTTGGAATATTTATTGTAGGAGAACCGGAATATCAAGGCACCTACAGGGCTTACGACCTGTCATCGGCTGGTTTACGTGATCACTTTATGCGCTTGCGCAACGTTCACCAATTATGCCTTTTTAATGAGATCCCTATCAATTCAATTTTGAAACTTCTATATATTGTAATACTGAAATTCTTTTCGCGTGAAAATAAGGAATTTTTACTGCAGCCATCTATGGGTGAAATTATGAACAGCAATCTTATTATTTTTTATTTTATTTTGTTGTAACGCCATCTATTGAGAGAATTGTTTTTTTGTAAATAATGAAAGCTACAATTCTTATATGTGAGGTGACAATGCATTTTTCGCATAGAAGTCACCCCTGAATTGCGCCAGACTTATAAGGTCATTTTTGTCTTATTTACGTACTTGTACCAATGTGTAAGTAATCGAATATATTTTTTATTATTGCATATGCGCAAACATTGGATTTTTTTCCAGTCGGGAGTCAAAGATATTTTTTAACAGATTTTTTAACAGATTCTCATTCAATTTTGAAACTTCTATGTATTGATAATTAAAAATCTGTTAAAAAATATCTTTGACTCCCGACAGGGAAAAAAATCCAATGTTTGCGCATATGCAATAATAAAAAATATATTCGATTAGGTACTCTGAAGATGCTCGTCTAGAGCGAAACTAGTTATTCTATTAAATCAAGTGGAAGAAAATTATAAATCAGTAAGTTTTTTATTTTAATATAATTATAATGGAATTCCATGAAGTATTTTCGATAGAGAAAGTTATTATTATTACTTCTAAGGATGCTTCGGTTGGTTGAAAGAGATTACCTTCTGGCTAGGACATGCACCAAAGAACAATGAAGGTTTAAACATACCAAAATCAAAGAATACATTGGGTAGGTTGTTAGGTACACCATTATTTGATATCTATATTGAATGGTGACATTATTAGATTTTATTCGCTTACCAAGTCTATAGTGGAAGTTTCACTGATATCAATAAGCACCTATGTATGTACATAATGGTGATACATCTAATGGTGATGTAATTTCGTTAATGGCGCAATTCTAAATGATCATAAAATTTTAATATATCATATGGCCATTAACATCACATAAATATAATAGCTACTACATAGGTACACTGAACGGAAGTAAACACCGCCAACAAACCATGTATCAATACCATTATTTTCCAATTCAACAGAGAAACTTTATGAACAATAGTATGTTATAAGTTATACTTAATATATATTTAAACGTTAATAAATACTACTTTAAATTATTTATCACAACACTTCCTTTTTAATAGCAGGCAAAATGATTCAGTTTCAATACACAATTTATATTATAATCACTTAAATTATCATAGTTTTGATACGCTCGAATGTAGAAGAGACCTACACGACCAATCGGTGCTACATAAAATTTTGAACAATGCCACAGACTCGCCTGAACTTGTCAACCTAGTAGGTATCCATGTTCCAGGTAGAATGGTTCGTAGACCTCAATTACTTCATGTTCCATCAAGTAGGATAAATATCGGGAAAAATGCCACAATTACAGGCGTATACATTCTCAACTGAGGTAGACATATTATTCAACGCGAAATATTATAGATTTAGACACGATGTTCTGAAGGTGTTGCGCAACCAATATCCCTCTGTCCTTTCCTCCTAGTCTCTCTTCTCTCCTTTCTCTTCCCTTCCCTAGTTGTTGTGTGCGTGTATGTGTAAGAAAAAAATATTTTTTAGGGTTTTCAAAAGACCCGAGTTGTACAAGGTTGGAAACAGAGAACTCAAAAGATCGTTCCACAGCCGTGCTGCTGTGTTAATAAAAGAGTTCGAGAAGCGACTGGTTCGTGTATATTGAAGGTTTACTGTGAACGGGTGTTGAGATTAAGTAAAACGAATGACTATTGTGAATGGGTGGAACAGGGACCAGAGATGCAAGTTCTTCTTAACATCTCACGTGGTATTGCAGTTTTTGGTAATTTTTCGGCGGATACCCATACCTTTTAGTTGTCCATCCTTCAGACCATCGAGCTAATCTCTTAGTATCTACTCGAAACCAAATAAAATAACAAGTAGGTGCTTTTTTCGCTGTGACATGTCGGTGTAGCTATGTATACCATGGCAGAAGGTAAGTGTATAGATATGTAATTTATTAATCGTGTTGTGCGTGGGTAACTTGTGTTGTGTGTCCCAGGGGATTTGCATAAAACAAGCGCTGGGTAATTAAGGATACACAGGATGGTGGACAAAAACAGGACACCGCACACAATACCTACAGGAAGTCTGATGATGCTTACCTATATATATAGGTACACAATTATAAGAACATACAACAGCTATGTGTCTCTCGAGGGGATGAAGGAGAGAACCTGATCTCTACACAGATACAATTATGACACATGTCAGTCTAAATCATGCATGTGTCCCTATAAGACAAGGGATGTAAGACCAAGTGTCACAATACTTCATTTATTTAAGAATTTTGTGTTTTTACAAAATTTCAAATAAGGAAGAAATGTGAAGAAACTATAATATATTTTGAAATACTGTATCAAAAAGATCATTATCTTGTGCTTGGTAAAGGATTCACGTGATAGGTAATAAACAATATTTAATTATTATTACAAAATTCGATAAATAGGTAAATAAATAACTAAGTAAATAAATAAAATAAATATTAAAAAAATAAATAAATAAATAGATTCATAAATCAATAAATCAATCAATCAATATAAATTAACATAAATAAATAAAGAAATTAAAAATATATATACAGAAATAAATTAATATCATGTAAATAAATATGTAAATATATTAATAAGTAGTAAAATAAATCAAGATAAAATGCCATATTTTGACAAAAGTTAATTGACCGACTAATTTTCGATTTTTGCGAGCACAAACATGCAGAAATATTTAGGCAGTAGAATTTTCATTAAGATTACATATAATGAAGAAGTATATACCTAATAAGTAAAGATGGGTCGATGGCAGAGCGGTTAGCGCGCTGGGCTAGTAATCCAGTGGTCGCGAGTTCGAATCCTGCCTCGACCGATTTCGTTCAACTATAGCACAAGCATTTATTTGCTTATTTTAGGGAACGTAGGAAGATGTATATGTACTTGTTTTAAAAGACATATTCATTTAAAAAAAAAAAGTGAATGCCTTGAGGTGGTTTGGACATATTGAAAGAATGAAGTGAATGGCAGGGGCCGCCCCAGAAAGGGATGGCATGTCCATGTGAATGATATTTTGAAAGAATTAAATATAAGAAGCTTGAACAATAGACGAGTATGTATGAGACGATGCATGGATGTAGAAGAAGCCTGGAATATGTGCAAAAAAGAGGAGTATGGAGTTTAGTTATCTCGGCTTACCACGGTAGGGACATGGCGTGATGGTATGTATCCATGTTCAAGTACAATAAAATATGCTTACTCACATTTTTTAGGATTTTAATCCTAACTAACTTCTAATGTAACTTCTCTGCGATTTTATGTCTTAATTTTCAAAATACTCTCACGTTCTAGAATATAGGTAATTATTTTAAAGGATGCAGGTTTAAAGAATGTAAGCAGTAAAAATGTTGGTACCTAACTATGTAATTTATAAAAAAAGAAATGAGGCATTGTCGAATTTTGATGAATAAAAAAGTTAAATATGTATTGGAGAGTGAAGTGTTGACCACAACTTGTTTCTTTTTCTCCCATTTGTATTCATCTAAATGTAATGGTTTATGCCCGGGGACTAAATCTTGATCAACAAGTAGCCAATCAAAATTATTTTTAATAGCAAGACAGAGGAATGTCAATAATTAAAAATTATGTTTGTGAATAATCAGTTGGTAGCTAACAATGAATTGATAGACCTGTTGAAATATCACGTTGTAAAAAATAAAATAAAAAAATCAGATACGTCATTATATATATAAAAAAAATACGACCACGTATTGCATATTGCGACCTCAGCTCAATATCACGAAACGATAACAATATAAAATAAAGTGGTGGATTGTGGCCAACGCTAAAATCTCGCTAAATATTAAAAAACACAATTAAAATAAAGGTAATTTATTAATTTCGTCAAACATGGCAGGTATTTTTTTTAATAGTTAAATAATATTAGTTGCATCTAACACATGAGATCCAACTGTCGATGGCGTTAGTATGTATAATTTAAGAATACGTACCAAACTATTAACACAAACACAAATTAATAAATATTTTGATTTCTATATAAAACATGTAGGTATGTAGGTATGTCAGGATAGGATAGTATGGATGTCAGTCTGTTTTTCCTACCCAAAATATGAAAACAGCATGATGGTATGTATGTATGTTTGGAAATTAAGTATCAAACTATTAAGTCTTCTTTGATATAATGTATAGGCCACTGCCATACAAACTGTATGAAGGGATGTCGTCACTAAATTCATTTTTTATAAAAATTGTTAAAAAAAAATTGAGATGTAATACTACAATGTTACCTAATAATATTTTTTTATAGCAAATTAAATTTATCAGTTGTGGTGTTTCGGCTTTTTTCGGTATTTTTAAAAACTTTGGAAATATAGGCAGTTAAACACATAAATTTATCATAAAAAATATTTTTCTTAATAAAAAATGTTTGAGACACTCAAATATTTGAGAATTTAAATTTGAAACTCGCCACTTGCGCAGGGTGCAAAGAAGTGTTTATTATTATTATTTTTAATGACATCATTTTTGATTTGTTATATTAATAAAGAAAATATTTTCTTGCAAATATATCATGTATAGTAAACAATTAAATATTAAAATGATAACTCTCTACTATGACATAGTAGTTGAGAGTAAATACATATGTCGTGAATCTAGTTTTTTTCGCTTTAAAATTATTATTGAATATGCAAATCGGTTTAATATGTTAAAGTTGGCTACTTAATTAAATGCTTCGGTGGAACTCAACAAACCAATGAAGAAAC
The DNA here is from genome assembly GCA_963576475.1 of Molanna angustata. Classification (NCBI taxonomy): domain Eukaryota; kingdom Metazoa; phylum Arthropoda; class Insecta; order Trichoptera; family Molannidae; genus Molanna; species Molanna angustata. The sequence continues at coordinate 11,580,357 of OY754981.1, forward strand.
CATCTACCGAATTACGCAAACACATTAGTCCGATATAATTAGGGTTACCACAAGTTAAGGGAGTAAATATGGGATGTTAAAATATTTTCGATGGCTGGAAACCCATTCTACACCGAAACGCAGCGTTGTTTTAACTACCTGTATGTGTTGCATAGGTTAATAAAGAAAAAGAATAAATCGGGTGATTACATTTTTAAAGAGGTATAAAAAAAATATTGACAAACTTTTTTTAACATCTCAATAGAGACGAATTTGGGATATTATAAAAGAACCAGGAATGTATTAGTTTCAGGTGAATTGTTACACTTTATTCAAATATATCAATATTAACTACTTATCCTATTGAATAATGCATGGAGTTTTCACCGGTCCACTAATAAAGCAATGCACACAGTCTGTTTTATAAATTTTGTAAACTTTATATATAACTCTCTATCGACCAATAAAAATAAAATATATAGAACTTTCAAAAATTACATTGATAATAGAACTTAATAAGAAGGCATAATTTGTGAACGTTGCGCAAGCGCATAAAGTGATCACGTAAACCAGCCGATGACAAATCGTAGGCCCTGTAGGTGCCCAACTTCGCCTCAATTGACATGTTAAAAAAAGTTTGACAGTAAAAATATAATTTGACTCCCGACAGGAAACAAATCCAATGTTTGCGTATACGCAATTAAAAAAATATTCGATTTAGATATTAAAAAGCTTAAAAAAGTGGAGGAGGTTTTCAATTCTATGTGTTTATTATTTTATTCGCGTACTCGGGTTACTTTAAAAAGATGGCAATAAATAAATAAATACTTCCCATAAGTTTTTGTGTATGTTCTGGATATATCGACCTAATCTGTTTCTTGTTGATTAGGTAGATTTAGTCATATAAATAAGTACGTAGGTACCTAAAATTATGAAAAATACTGACTTATTCCGTTTTTCATTTAATCGATTCATACTGAATGTGAAACCACGCATTTTATTAACAGCTTCCCTCTATGTACATCAAAATAATAAAAAATCATCAAAATTACATACATACATACATACATACATACATACATACCATCACGCCATGTCCGTCACGGGGTAGGCAGAGAGAACTGAACGCCACATTTTTCTATCTTGACACACATTCATCGCCTCATCAACATTCATACATCGTCTTATACACGTTCGTCTGTTGTTCACGCTTCTTACATTTCCATCTTTCAGAATATCGTTTACATGGTCGTGCCATCTTTTTCTTGGGCGCCCCCGACCTCTTATTCCATTCCTGTTAGCTTTGTATATTTTCTTCGTCAGGCGTTCTTCATTCATTCTCTCCAAGTGGCCAAACCATCTCAATGTGTTAACTTTCATTCTGTTAATTACATCTTTCTTCATCTTACATTCTTTCCTTGTATCATCAAAATTAAAACAAATTAAAATCAACAAATATGAAATACTCAAAAAATTAAATAGTCGTAGTTTTTCACTTAAATAAACATAATTTTATTTTTTCACATAGTCATTAATTGTTTTATTTTTACCGTATATTCGTATTTATTCGAAATTATGTATAACAGGACATGTTGATAGCAATACGGGACGCGATGTTCAAATAAGGTGACAGAGACATATGGTTACCCTACATATATAGGTATACTAAGTTCATTAAGAAGCATACCTGAGTATTTCAATCGAACCGGCTGTATAATATATAATTCAATATCAATAAAAAAACACAGTCACACAACCAATAAATGAATAATTAAGGAGCCAAATGAACGCTTAATTTGAATTTGTCGAATGTATATTTGAAAGCGTTCCATCGTTTCAATAAAGAGTTCCAAATCAAAACTGGTTCCCGGGCGGTCGTTGAGATGTTATTTTGAATGGTTGTCAAACGTTTATAGGCAAAATGTCATATTTATATAATTGCTTTTATTCAATAATAAGGACTGTTGCTTTCATTGTTTACAAAAAAAAAAAAATCTCAATAGATAGCGTTACAAAAAGGTTTCTTCGTTACTTCATAGATCGCGATGTTGTTTAGCTAATTTCAAACGATTATTATTAAAATACATAGAACTTTCAAAATTGCATTGACAAGGGAACTCAATAAGAAGGCATAATTGGTGAACGTTGAGCAAGCGCATAATGTGATCACGTAAACCAGTCGATGACAGATCGTAAGCACTGTAGGTGCTTTTAGTTCCTGATTCTCCTATAATATTCCAACTTCGTCTCTATTGACATGTTAAAAAAATGTCAAAAAATAAAATAAAGGTTTTTTAATGTACCTACCTATAATAATGCGTATTTAAATAATTTACGTAATAATAACGGAGTTCTATGAAGAGGCACTAGTTTAAAACTTAAAATACGAGCTTATTAATATTCACTTTTTTGTTTAGGTACTATTAAAATCTCATTACCGATTTAAATATTTGGTTTAGCGAAAAAAAATATCATTGATTGAAAGGTTAATTGAAGATTTCACATATATCGTTACTTTTTCGTGTCTTACGACGATGATAATTTTTAATCGTATTTTTTTTTACTTTCTACAGCATAATACTATGCGCGCTTAGCACTGCTTACTAGTTCTTACTAGTACATCTTTGGAAACATGCGCACTTTTCCTATTCTTACAGTTGTGGCTCTGCTTGATCTAGAAATACAGCAATGTACCTATATCAATTTAGAACCTCTATAGCTGGTGTCGAAGGTCTATGTCTCTAGGTTTTCATGTCTTGCCCACGAATATGCCCAATGGACAGAAGATCGGGGTGTCGCATAGCTCTTCAATTTGGCACGGAACAGCGAGGCTTTCGTCCAAATACCTAATAGTTGAAGTTGAGGGAACCTAACATAGCACAATAAGAAGAAGAATTAAGTATTTGTGGATAATTTACGTAGTAGAATTCCATTTTAAAACTATATTAAAATTAAAACAATTTGTTTTTTGTTCTACGTATATTTGTTATTCGTCGATAGCTATTTCGCCTTGCTAGGGCATCTTAGTCTTGAAGATGCCCTAGCAAGGCGAAATAGCTATCGACGAATAACAAATATAGGTACCTAGAATTTAAAACAAATTGTTTTAATTTTAATACAATATAAGAAGAAGAATATTACTTTCTTTATTTATTTATCTTTTTGTACATATAATTTGTAAACGAGTGGGTTTATTACCAAAAGGCAATTTCTGCCAATCAACCAGAAATGGTTATAATATACAATACAGTGTGTACATTGCAAAAAAAAAATATAATAAAGATAACAAAGATAACAGAAGAAAAGAAAAAAAAGAAAATAAGACAAAAAAAG